>JAVSBV010114598.1:0-20679 GCA_033117975.1 Parotocinclus spilosoma
TTTTCCACATGGTCATAATGGGGTATTTTGTGTAGAATTTTGAGGAAAAAGATTAATTTAATACAATTTGGAATAAGTAACAAAATGTGGAAAAAGTAAAGCGCTATGCATACTTTCCGGATGCACTGTACATACTGTACACATTCTTTGGTCAGATTAAGTGGAATTTTGGTCCAAATAAGCAAATAACATTACATGTATTTAATAGGATTTGTTTCGGTACTTTAGGATTTGGTCTGAATAAACGGCTGGTCCCATTAACCAGTGACATTTTTCTTAGCGTATCAGAGGCAAACTTCCATTAAAAACAACAACACAAATATAAAAACATCTTTAGGGTTGCTTGAGCTCCCCTTAAAACCACTGGTTCTGTACATTGCTACATCTTTATGTAACTCCCATTTGTAACACTCATTTTTAATATCACCCAAGGCCATATTCGTGAACTGAACATAAGTCGAGTATATGAACATTCTAAAAAGCTAATGAGTACGTATTTTTGATCTGTTGACACCAGTGAGTGAAAAGATTTTTAAATATTTCTTTTATTTCTAATTTTAATTTTTTATTTCTAATATGAATGCCCAGTACAACAGTTTGCGACATTCTTAAACATATCAATGTTACAATTTTGCATTATAAAAAGCACTACATACATAAATCTGGCTTTGACTTAAGTCACTTACTTCTTAATCTACAGTGTTTAAAGAAAGGATATGTTCCACCTAGCTAAGTCACTGCCATCAACAAAGTAAGTTGGTGTGTCCAAGGTTCTGTGTATACTCAGAAAGAGCATACTACTTTGATGGCTGAGTAATGCATACTAAAATGAATCTATTACATACTGTGTAAGTATACCATTTCTGACACACCCCACTGTCACTCATACAAGCAGCATTTGAAATGCATCCTTCATTTTTTTTCAACCAGCAGTGCCAACAACCAGCTATTAACCAATTAACAATATGCTCACTGTTTTGTTCAGATACTTGGATCTAACAATGATAATATAGTTGTATAGAATGGTAGGAGATTTTGTCTTGTGGGAGAGTGGGAGATTGGAACAATTTGAAGTGGGGAAAATAAGTATTTAAGTATTTATATAAACTGCCGATTTTGCAAGTTGTCCCAACTACAAAGAATGCAGATGTCTGTAATTTTGATCGTAGGTACACTTCAGAGGCAGTGTAGTTTTTTTTAAAAAAAAACATTGACTTTCAGCTCCCTCCAAAGATTTTTTATTGGGTTCAGGTCTGGAGACTGTCTAGGCCACTCCAGGATCTTAAAATGCTTCTTATGGAGCCATTCATTACTTGCCCTGGCTGTGTGTTTCTGATCATTTTTATGCCGTCTTCAATGCTCTTACGGAGAGAGGGACGCTGTTGGCCAAAATCTCTGGTTACACAACTCAGTCCATCCTCCCTTCAATATGGATTAGTTCTGTCTCCTTGGAAGAAAAGCAGATATTTTATATTTTAATCCATGATTGACGTAGTGTGTTACCAATGGTCATCTTTGAGACTGTGGTCCCAGCTCTCTTCGGGTCATTGACCAGGTCCTCTCATGTAGTTCTAGGCTGATTCCTGACCTTTCTCATCGTTACACCATAAGGTGAGATCTTGTATGGAGCACCAGACTGAGGAAGATTGACAGGCGTCTTCTGTTTCTTCTATTTTCTAATAATTGCACCAACAGTTTATGCCTTCTCACCAAGCTGCTTGCCTATTGTCCTATAGCCCATCCCAGCCTTGTGCAGTTCTACAATTTTGTCTCTGGTGTCCTTAGACAACCCCTTTTTGTTCTTGTGCATGGTGGAATGGTTGGAGTGTGATTGATTGTTATTACAAGCAATTACAAGTCATGAGTGCAGAGTAGGGGGCCTTCTTAAAAAGAAACTGGTTTGTGAGAGCCAGAATTTTTGCAGGTTTGGTAGGCGATCAAGTACTTATTTTATGCAGTAAAATGGAAATGTAATATTTAAAAATCATGCAGTTTTTGACCTCCAATGACCTCCTCACCAATGAATCATGGTTGCCTACACACCTGACAGCCATCAAAGGCAATCAGTACGCTGTATAATAAGAGCAGTGTAGAGTGTGGCTGATTGTGGCTTCATTGCCATCTGTTCGCGTTGTCTGCTGCCATGCCACTTTGTCACCTTCCTGGATTAACCTACCTGCACAACTGCGAGGACATTCTCACGCTGACACGCTTTCTCGGACACCCACAGCATGCCTGTTTGTCTTGGTCTGCCCTGTCTGCATGGCTCCTGGCTCTCATTGAAGCCTTTCACATGGCACACCCTGACAAGCCTGGAAGGTTGCTGAGAGTCAACCCTAAAGACATGGGCAATGTTAGGGGTGTGCTCTGTAAAGGGCTTCATTCACCCCAAACTATTAATTTTAGGTTGTTTTGTGTGTTCGTATTTGGGCCTGTTTTTCCTGGTGGCAGTACCCGTGGTGGCATCTGGCTGCAGCGACAAGCCGTAGTGAGGACACATCATTTCTCACCTTGACGAGTTGGATCTGGAATCATGCCAAATAAGCCCCAAAGATGTTTTTAAACCTATGAGTATTTTAAATGTATGTGTTCTAAACCACTTGCCAATTTAATTTAGTTTTTCGTCTCATCTTATCTTTTTATCTTTTTTTATCTGTACATGTTTTCTCCATAGACTCCCCAAGAACACAATGTTCAATGAGTGTCTAATTAGATCTGTGCCTTGGGCTTCAGAGCAGATTTTGCACACTACCATCTTCATATGAAGGAGCTGAGTCAAATAAACAAACATATTGATATTGCAGTGAGATATTTGATCATTTGCTTATTTATTGGATTCGACCAAGGTTGTATCCAATGGTGAAGACACCTCATTGCCGCATTGTATTGAAACTGAAGGGAATTTGACTTTCTTGCTTAATTCCTGAGCACTGAGACAGAAACACACACACATGGACTTTTTATCTGAATACCATCTGACACAAATATACCAATATTATCTGATCTTGCGATGACTAACACTAACAATCTATATTTGCATGCAACCTTCAAGGAAGGCAGACACACTATTTCCCTCTCCTACCTCCTGTCTGTTCCTGCTTGCTCTACTGTCTGTCTGTGTACTCTGCTCCTGGACGCAGATCTTCAAAAAGAAATTTGGAATTATGCAATTGATTAAATGGTCTCTCAATGCTATTGACACCATCTTCTCAACGAGAAGCCTTGGCTCGGGGGAGCCTACCGGCCCAGATGGAACTTTTGCTGCTTGATACATAATGGACGCTTGGAAGAACTGATGGATCATGTGTATGGTGCAACTTTCCGTTGAGGACATTGAGTATGTATTCTTATTCGGATGTATTGTATTCTTATTACGGGGTTTCTGCTGATTGGATTAGGTGTTGCCCTGCTATATCGTGAAAATAAAATAGTTGGATCAGCTGTTCAAAGCCCCTTACCACTGTCCAACATGATTGAGGGTGTGGGAAGAGCCAGAGGCACTCAGACTGTGACTTTTACTCGCGGAATGTAGTCAATCTTGGAGAAGCTATTGGTTCTGAACTCAAAAATGGATAAGTTGGAGAAAATGAAGAGTTCTGTATAAAAAATGAGATCAGCCAAAACAAGCATCTTATCTGGTTTTTGGCACCCATCTTATCTGTGGTTTGGCCTTGAGGCCGAAAAAAATTCTGCTGCTATGGAATATGAAATTTCCCTGTATATTGTACCTGCTACAATGTATATGTGACAATAAACTTGACTTGACTTGCAGAGCCTGGAATCCATGCTTGGGATATGAACCAGCTTAGTGGTGACTCCACGTTACTCTATACACATCAGCTGTTATCATACATGAATAACACATTCCAATAATTCTACAAACAAGACGTCCTGTAAATATAATTGCATGTCCGACCAATTGCCTTCAAACCATTTATTGTTCACATATGAGTTTTCACTTATGAGGAACTTGACTTTTTAATGTAATAAAAATAATTGTTTTCTAGTGTACAGTTAATGGCTCTTTTAATAGTTGTCCACTCTGTTTCAGAGTAATGAGATGCTGGAGTTACAGAGAAGCAGGATGAGAGAGGAGGTAAGAGAGTATAAGTTTAGAGAGACACGGCTACTTCAGGACTACACTGAGCTAGAGGAGGAGAACATCTCATTGCAGAAACTGGTATCCACACTCAAACAGAACCAAGTAAGTGATTACAATTTTGATATCACCGAACAGTACAGTCACATGTATAAACTTGGATTACTAATGTAATACAATTTATTTAAGCTTATTTTTTAATAATAAAAAAAATGGGGTCTGATCTCTTTCAACTAAATATGTTTCAGCAATTGTTATAAAGTCAGCTCCAGAATTATTGTCAAAATTATGTATCTGCTTATTCTATGTTACATTCTATGTATTATAAAATGTATTCTTCTTAAATGTACTCTGGAAAAGTCAAACTGGACTGGAAAAGTTATAAAGTCAAACCTATTAAATGAAATAAATATATATTAATATAATATACATATAAATAAATGAAAATCAGAACAGAACCAGAAGAATCAATAATTGTGGAAGTGGCATTATGGTTAATAAGGTCATTAGATGTATGTCACACAATTCTTAGTGCAAGTACAGGTTTTGATTCAGAAACATATTTTAAAAAGTAGAAGCAAGGAATGCCTCTTTATTTGACGGATCCACTGCAAATCACTCTCAACAGACAAAGGAAAGCAAGCCAATTTCACTAATCAACTAATCAGTTGTTTGATTGCATGTCGACCCATCTGATAGATCTCTGTTAGCAAAGCAAGAATTATAGTAACATAATTAAACAATAAACCTCTTCTCAATCAAAGGTGGAGTATGAAGGGCTGAAACATGAGATCAAGGTCTTGGAAGAGGAGACAACCTTACTGAACAGCCAACTAGAAGATGCATTGCGCTTGAAGGACATCTCTGAGAGCCAGCTGGAAGAGGCACTGAATGCTCTAAAAAGTGAGCGCGAGCAGAAAAACAATCTGCGTAAGGAACTAGCCCAGCACCTAATGGTGTGCGATGGTGCTTTCGCTTCAGCCAGTGCTCATCTTGTCACCCTCAGCTCAGCACCCCCAAGTGGCAGTGCCACACCCCTCACTGCTAGCTCCCCAGGCAGTGAGGATGGTGGCAAATGCAATGGGCTTTTCCTGCAGGGTTTAACTGGAACAGCCGTTACACGACTCACGGATCAGAGAAACAAGAGCAGCTTGATAACCCCTGACCTCTTCAGTGAGCTCCACCTTACAGAGATTCAGAAGCTCAAACAGCAGCTTCAGCAAGTGAGTTTGTTTAACTTATGTTAGCGTATTTCTAGTGGAACCAGCTACTTCTGGGTGGTATACCACTCTGTTTTTAACATTAACATTAGTGAATGTAAGAGAGAGACCGTAGTTGCTTAGAAGTTACCCTGGATTCCTCTTTGACCACACCTTGCTCTGAAGTAGTGTTTATTGGTCTCCACTCCTGGGGTGGGTAACAAGGACTGAATTAAATGTCCTCCAATGAACATGAACAACGGTTTCAAAGGCCTGAAAGATTATTATTTAATACTGGATTATTTAATAATTTCCCTCAGTAAATGATCAATATTGTTGTGTAAATTGTTTAATTAGGTCCATGTATCGACAAAATCGGATGGTGTTTTAGGTTATATTCCTAAATCTAGAACATTCCAGACTTTCAAGCACCATTTGTATTAGCTTCATATGGTATGACACTGGTTAATAAAATTATTCAAATACAAAAATTAATATTTTTAAGCTATATACTTATGTCATATTGACAAAAAAAATAATATTCTTTATTTGAGCCTTGAGCAATTAGGGGTTAAGGGCCTTGCTCAGGGACCCAACTGTGGTGGCTTGACAGAGGTGGAATTTGAACCCAGGACCATCAGGTCCAGAGTCCAGTACTTTAACCACTAGGCCACCACAGTCCCAAATATCATAACATGTTTGCGAAACTGAAAATGAAAATAAATGTGAGGAATATTATTTGGTTACATTACTAGACCACATTTTTTGAAGCTTTAAAACATCTTAACATTTGCAAACATCTAAAAACATGTAGTAAGATTTCATCTTTATTTTTTAATCTAAGGACTAGGTCAAGTACTGAAAAATATCTATTATTATACTGAGAAAAGCTAGGGTAGAACACATTGTCTGTGGTCTACAGTTAACTAGTCACTGGGCTTCAGCTATGCTTCAGGTTTAGTTATGTGCTTTGCGATTGTTGCTCTTTGCAGGTAGAGCAGGAGAAGACATCTGCATTGAGCAACCTGCAGGAGTGTCAGACACAGCTAAGACACACACAGCATGCTCTTACCGAACAGTTTGAAAGGGCACAGCGCCTCCATGAACGAGTGCGCACCCTTCGCCAGCATGACAATGCCACAGAGGTTGGTAACGAGGGTGGGGATGAGGTAGAAGTGAAGGGCTTCGTGTGCAACGATCTGGAGAATAGTGAACTGGAAGAGCTGTTGGACAGGCACAAAGAGCGTGGCGAGGGTGCTACACACCTGCAAGAAGCTGCCCAGACTCAGCTGCAGACCCTGGAGATGCAGGTGGCTCGTCTGGAGCGTAGCTGCCGTGAATCGAGGGAGAAGGCCACAGCGCTTGAGCACGAGTTGCAGGCAATGAGAAGTGCTGCCTTAGAGAGCAATATTTCCCTGGCTGCAGCACAGGAGGAACTCGCCACCTTCAGTGAGGAGCTGGCACAGCTCTACCACCATGTCTGTCTTTGCAACAATGAGACTCCCAATCGTGTGATGTTGGAATATTACCGGCAGAGCCGGACCCCAACACGGGCAACACCTTCAGGTCTTAAAGGACAGGATGACCATCGGGTCCTGTTAACACCACGGCTAGCTCGGCGTCTGGCAGCTATCAGCGCTTTTACAACGTCTGCGTCCACGCCCAGTGACTCCCAGAGCCCCTCAGAGTCACCCTCCAAAGACCCTCTAAACTCAGAGGATAGCCCAGTGCGCAACTTGCTGGGCTCTCCTGCTGCGAGTGCCTCTTCCTCGTCGTCATCTTCATCTCCAGCCCTCGATTCATCTGTGGGTTCTGAACCTCGACGTGAGCCTAACAACCTTCAGCACTTGAATGCCATCATACGTGACCAGATCAAACACCTTCAGAAGGCAGTGGACCGCTCTCTGCAACTGTCTCGCCAAAGGGCAGCTGCCCGTGAGCTTGCACCTCTCCTTGACAAGGACAAAGAGGCCTTTATGGAGGAAATTCTTAAGCTTAAGTCCCTGCTGAGTACCAAGAGGGAGCAGATTGCAACTTTGCGACTTGTGCTCAAAGCCAACAAACAGGTAAGCTTAGCAGCTATTATTTTATTAAACTGAACTCTATCACAGTTATTAACTAAGAACTCTGGTCTGCTGGTGTTAAAAGCTGAGACATTCTCCTTATTACTAAATGGTAAGTCTACCCCACTGCTCAGTCTGGATTCAACGGTAATGCACTAGAATGGAAATGTGTTTGGAAGGTTTCCTATACAGTTTTGATTATCATTATTGTCGAACAAAATGGGCAGAATAATGCCCTAAATCATCCACTAATATACAAGAATGGTTAAGAAATGATACAAAGTTGGTACATTTATGGCATTTAGCAGAAACCCTTATCCAGAACGACTTACAACTTATACAGGCTTACAATTCAAGCAATGGTGGCTTAAGGACCCAACTGTGGTAGCTTTGGCAGAGGTGGGATTTGAACTCCAGTCCAGTACCTTAACCACCAGGCTACCACAGTACCACAGACCACAATCTTGATATTGATTGAACTACAGTGTTTCTTTCATTTAATTGCAGACAGTATGAAAGATGTCATATGGTCAACTTCATTTCATTTGTTAATAAACATCAGTTCCTGCAAGGCCTGCACATTCCAAAAAAGTTGGGACTGTGCAGTGTTTACCACTTTGTGATGTTACAATTCTTCCTCACAACATTTTAGCACTGAGGACGCTAAGCAATTATGTGTTTTTGGTGTAATTTTGTCCCATTCTTCCGTCAAACATGCCAGTTTGTGCAAAAGTACGTAATGTGTGCAGCATGTGGTTCTGCATTGTCCTGTTGAAATACTTGGATGTACTTGGAAAATTTGTTGTCTTGACGGCGCATATGTTTGTCTAAAATCCCAGTGTTCTTATTTGCATTAATGCTGAAATCACAGAAGTGTCAATTAATTTAGCCAAGATCACCGACACACCCCATACCATGACAGAGCCTGGCTTTTGGACTTGGAGGTGCAGGTGACAATTTAGTCTGAAAATTATCTGTGTGAATGTTCATTAAAGATGCATCCAAGCCCTAGTCAGAAGCCTGCTTCTGGACATTGTTAACATTTAACAGTTAATGTGCTTTTTTTTGCACAGTAAAGTTTTAAGTGGCATTTGTGAATGTAACTTTCTCTTGTAGTTCTCGCTAAAGATATCCCATGTCCTGTTGACTGATGAATATCAGTTCTTGATGTAATGTTGTCTGAGGGAAATAACTAAATTGCCCATGTCACAGCTAGTTTGGAATTTGTCACAAGCCTGAAATGCAGGATTGAATGTATGCTAGCAATTTAAATGTGACTAGTCAAAACATGAAACATTTTCAGTTCATTGTCCGAAATAAGTGTGAGAGACACCGTTTTTTTTTTGTTTGTTTGTTTGTTTCCCATTTATTTAGTATTTACCATACTGCCCCAACTTGATATGGGGTTATAATTTACCAACAGCATCATTAAATACCCACCTATGCATGGGAATACAAACTTTTTATGGGCTGTTGAAGTGATCACATTGTACATTTGTACAATGTAATACAATGTGTATTTAACTCCAAATACATTTGGAATTAAATGACATATTTTAATACCAATTATAATTTGCTGTAATTGTTAAAACCTCAGTCATTAAAGACAATGTATGTTTATCATTGCCCTCCCATTGATAGTAATGGGAATCTTCTTGTGGTGCAGTGTGTTTAGCGTTACTGTAAATAGGTAAATAATACGTGTATAAGAAAATACCTATGCATTTAGTATAATTATTTTATTAAAAATATTATGTACAGCACTAATGAATCTGTTCTCAAAGTTTTGATTATGCAATGCATGAACTTGATAGTAGACGACAAGATTTCAACTGAGCTAATTTGCATGATTTTAATTATCTGCTGTTGCTGATTTCAGTAGGTTGCATATAACATTGCCTACTACAAAATTTTAAGTTTAAGTTTCCAATGGTGTGCAACAGACTGCAGAGATGGCATTGGCAAACCTGAAAAGCAAGTACGAGACTGAGAAGAGCATGGTTACTGAGACTATGAAGAAGCTGCGTAATGAACTGAAGGCTCTGAAAGAGGATGCTGCCACGTTTTCCTCTCTCCGAGCAATGTTTGCTACACGGTGAGGATCACAACAACATGCAACAAAGCCTACTAATACAGTTTGTTTGCTGTGTGCAGATAATGAACCAAAACTTTAATTGCTAATTTTGTATAGATTAGATCAAATTCACATCCAAGTAATTGAATATAGCTAAGTCATAAATTATTAATTTGCCCTGTCTGTTGTCGTGTCTCTCTATCTTTCTGCCCTGTTTGTTTCCAGGTGCGATGAGTATGTGACACAGTTGGATGAGATGCAGAGGCAGCTCGCAGCAGCTGAGGATGAGAAGAAAACGCTGAACTCTCTTCTTCGCATGACCATCCAACAGAAGCTGGCTTTAACACAGCGCCTCGAGGACCTTGAATTTGATCAAGAGCAGTCACGCCGACCCCGCTTCGGCAAGACAGCCAGGCTGAGAACCACCTCACCCAAAGTAAGTGGAACAGCTGCTTCGCCTTTCCCAGACACCTTGTCCACAGTAGACAAGGCACTTGCAGCAGCCCCTGCTACCTCATCTCCTAAGGCCTTACTCACTTCATCTCTCTGCTCTGACCCTGGAAGCCCCCCCTCTTTGGAAGCCCCTTCCTCCCCTGCCTCATCTTCCTCTTACTCCTGGACCCCTTCAACTCCATCCTACAGTTCAAGCCACACCCACTGGACTGTGGGGATGCGGGCATATGGGATGGAGTCGCACTCCTTTGGTGTGGACTACATTCATACCAGCAGTATGTCCCGCTCAACCAGACTGGCCCATCGTTATGCCACTGAATCTCTGTATTCACCAGGCTCAGTTACACGCTCTGCCTATCGCTCGCCCATGCTGGGTGTCTATAGCTCCTCCTGGAGCTCACCCAGATCGCGTGTGCTACCCACAGTCTCAACACATTCCACCCACACAGGCAGATACACCTCCCCATCCTCCTCCTCCCACGGCTCATTGTACGCAAGAAATTACAGCTCCCAGCATCCCCACTAAAGAAGGCTCAGTGGGGTGGTGCCGAGAGGGGGACAGACTGGTTTCTGTTTTTCTAGTGCCTGCTGTGCTTGGCTGCTTTGTTGACTGTTTTCTACTCAGGGATTTCATGGAGCAGAAGTGGCCCTGCTTAACCCAAAGAGACTGTTGATCAGTCCCATCTCTGTTCATTCTGAGGTGACCTTGGTGCATGTGGGCCTTTCAGTATAAGCCTTCCAGAGAGATTAGACTTTTTAGTCTTTTTTTTGTTTGTTTAAAGTAAAAAGTAACAAAGCCAAGTCATCTGTATTGGTTTTCTTGATTAAAATTGAAATTCATAATTATGATCAATAATGTTACTTACATGAACAACATGAATAAAGATACTGTTTTATTAGTTACTTATATGAAAAAGTATGTACTATAAAATTGCTCAACTTGAAACATAAATGACTATTTTATTACTGCAGTTCTTTTAAAGTTGCTTATTTTACAATACCTATGTAAAATCATCAAACTGCTTGGAAATAATTACTTTTTTGTATATGCTGAAACAGGGCATTGACCGACCGAAATGGACTTTGATTGGACATTACTTTAATCACATAGTAATTTAGGTACTTTGCACATAGTATTTTATTTTTAACAAAAATACTGATTAAAACACTATAAAATCCTTTATTATAGTACTGCAGTAAAATATAGCCTTTATAAACTGTGATTCCCTTTTCTATCAGCAGGTGTCACAAGGGTCTGCTTGTATTAGTTTCGGATATGAATTATTGAAAGAGAAATTTTTATTTCCAATTACATTTATTGTAAGAAAACTGACATTGATCGGAAGGATTTTAAATAGAGCATACCTGTAATATATTTTTTCATCTTCATGTACACATTTTGCCTTACAACATTGAAGTAACATTGGAAAAGGCAACAGTTCTAAGAATTATTCAAACAAGATAAAAACCTAGAATAATGTTTGACAAGAGATTAGCCCTTGATTTACTATTTTGTAGAACCACCTTTTGCTTTAAATACAATCAACAATCTGTTAAAATAAGTTAAGTTACTTTTAGTGGGAGGCAATGGACTGCACTTTTCTAGTGTATCCAGATATTTACAGTATCCCAAACTATTTTATTATATCTTTTCATGGTATAACACTGAAGATATGGCATTTTGATATAGTATAAAGTAGTCAGTCTGCAGCTTGTATAACAGTGTAAAATTGGGCCCTCAAAATAACAACCACCAGTTTAGACATTAATGGATGTGTGTTGAGTTATTTTGATGGCACAGTAAATTCACATCGTTATAGAAGCTGTACATTAACTACTTTGCATTGTATCAAACTGTCATATGTTTAGTGTCGATGTCAATGTCCATGAAAAGATATTATAAAATAGTTACAATGAAATAGTGGTGGCGGTGTACTCACTTTTGTGAGATACTGTATATTAGGGATCTTGAGCCAGTTCTGTCAGGTCTTCAGGCTTTCCTCAAGAATATGGGTGCACTTAGCAGAATCCATTTTTCCTGAACAACTGCCCAGTCCTTAATGAAGACAGCATAATGTTGTGCCCACCATGCTTCACAGTAAGTATGGTGTGTTTGTGTGGTGTGCAGTGTTTGGTTTTTGCCAAACATTTAAATTTAGCTTTAGAAAGTTAACTCTTGCTCTTATATGACCATAAAACCTTTTCCCTCAGTATAACATGAGGCTCAATGTGGCATGCTTTCACATTAACATACAGGCCAGGTTTGCTTAAAGCTTGTGAGATTGTTTCCACTTGCACAAGGGGATCGTTCTCAGATATACAATTCAGCCAGACTTCGCTTATCATCATCACCATGGCTCACTCATCCAGGTTTGGCAAGATGCTAGTAGAGCCATACACTTTCCACTTCTTGTTCTGAATGGTACTCTTAAGAGATAGTTAAAGCCTATGAAATATTTTTTGTATCCTTGTATACACGTGCCTTTCCACAATTTCCCAAGCCTTTTAAAAGCACATTTCTAACCATGGCGAATTCTTTGTGTTACCATACACAGGCAGAAGTGGAATGGTTTAAGTACAGGTGTTAATCAAAACCAAAACCAGCCAGGTGATTGGTTGTGCTTGAGCAAGATTATCATGGTTACTTTAAGGTGGGTGTCACACATCCAATTCCAAGTATTTCAACAATTAACGTCAAGTCAAATAGGAGTCACTATTGAATGTGTATTCACCCATGGCACAACATAAAATTAACATAAAATAAATATATATAGTGTGATAAGAAAAAATGGAATAGGACAACATACATAAGTAAATACTCTATAGTATTAATTAGATACAGTATTGTAGCAGCAAAGGTTTGTGCAAAATTTTTTAAATGTTTATAACAGGGTATACAAAAGCACTAAATGGATAAATAAGTTCACCAGACTGAAACGTACCTAATAGTGTGTAATATCTCTAAGAGCATGAATAACAGCTGTGATTCAATTTGGCATGGACATCTTACATCTGAAGAGCATTCACATCTGGGGATTTTTGTGACTACATTTGAATGTTGATTTTTCAAATCAGTCACAGGTGGAGTCTTGGACTACAGAGATAAAACCTGGTTGTGGTTTTGTCTCAATCACAGGACCCATTTCTGCAAAATTTAAACACACCAAGAAAATCAAAGAACCTTGTTCAGCTTGAACCACACCTTGCACACAGTTCCCATTGAAGGCTTCTTGATGTCTTTGATGAACACGACACCTAGCAATGTTCACTTCAAATAGAAATAAAATTTATCTGACCAGATAACAAGCCATGACGAGATCGATTTTTGTGTCTTTTTGACCTCAGGGCAAATTTGTGAGCCTTATGACTGCATTTATTTGATACTCTAGCAAATTCAGTTACTTCTTTCAGTTTATGGAAATTGGCTCACCCAAATACAATCACACCTTAACTTAACCAATCATTACCTTCTTCTTTGCAACCTATTATCCACACTGGACGAAATGTTCACTGCACTGTTCTACCTGGGAGGTACCCAGACTTTTTGTTTAACAATTTATTTTGTCAGGTAAGCTTACATAAATAATACATAGTGTTATGGTGTGTGTTGTTGGGGGAATAAATGTAAAAACATTTTAAAGAGTACACTGCTGACAAGAATTAGGTTATATTCAAATTAATATGAATATTATTTTATTTAATTAAACAAGATCATCATAAAAGCAAATGAAAAGTCAAAGAAAGTTGTTTGAGATTTACACAAATGAGATGCAAATTATAGTGATTGAGTAGCAAGTGATATATTCATGGGGGTGAACGAAAGCATGTTAAACTGGAGTACCACATATTGAGTGTTTAGTAGGGTGGATGATCACCCAAGACTGACAAAATACACACATCAGATTGTCAAGGAGGTTCTCTGGCATTCTCATATTCATTTTGAAATACGCCATGATTTTTATGAGCAGTGTATTTTTATTTGACAGTGTTTTGGACGTTAGTAATCCATGTGTGTTTTTTAATGTGTGTAAATGTATTTGTGTTCTGATTGAGAAGGCAGATAGCCTGAAGCAAGAAACTGTTTCTTCTGGCAGAGAAGGCCCATATGCCCTAAAACTTTTTTTCCAGATGGCAGGGGGGAGAAGAGAGTGTGGGGAGGGGTGTGTGGGGTCACCTGTCATGCTGGTGGCTTTGTGGACGCAGCATGTTCGTGACTGAGGGAAGAGAAACCCTGATGATCCTTTCAGCTGTCTGCAAGATCGTTTCTTGAGTCTTGCAATCTGATCTGATTACTCTCTACAATTCCTCTGTAGCTGGAGAGAAGTGTGAGTTTCTTTGTGATGTGAAAACCAATGAACTTGGTGCTCTCAATGTACAGCAAAAGAGTGTGCTCACAATGTTCCGTCCTGAATTCTGTTCTAAGGACACTGGAAATTTCTTGGGTACAAGAACGATGGCGCTGGCTTTGAAGAATGTTGGGATGAGATTTTGAGAGATTTTGAAGACATCCATTAGAACATCTGCAAGCTGGTCTGCACATCCTTGGGGCACATTGCCATGCATCTTGTCTGGTCAGGCAGCTTTGCGTGGGAACTTCAAAGAGAGTTCTTCTCACATTAGCCATAGTTAAGCAGATCATCTGGTCATTTGGAGGAGGTGTGGTTTTCCTCACCGCAATTTCATTCTGTGCCGCAAACTGTGCATAGGACATCATTCAGCACATCAGACTCTCAGACAGTTGGAGATGTCCTGTAGTTGGTGATTACCTGGATGCCCTGCCACATGGCTTCTGGTTGGGGCATGTGCTGATGGACCTGAAGACAGTAGCATTATCAATTTCCTTGCTGATGAAACCAGTCACAGGTGCTGTTATTCCTCCAAATTGATGTAGCCACTCTAGGTTCCAGCCTCCCTAAACTTGTCAAAGTCCTGTATTTTCAAAATAGATCTGGAAAGCAGAAAGGGCTCATGGGGGCCAGATTTTTGACTGCTGTTGAATGGGCTTGGCACATCTGATGAGTGGTCTGTATGCTGGAATTATCGTAATAGATATATGGTTTGAATTAACCTTGATGGGAGTGGGGTTCTGCCCTGTTTGGGTTGGCCTTTTGGTAGAATGTATGTACATCCTGACTATAAGCATGGTGGTGGAAATCCTGTCCAGCTGAATGGCAGCATTTAGAACTTTGGATGTGGGACAACGACAGAGTACCTGTTTTGCCACTAAAACACTACAGTTAAATATCTTGCAACTGAATTAATGATGTGTTTGAACACAGAAACTAACTAGCTGCCGTTAAGTGGAGGAGGTTTACTACATAGTAATTTTAAATCAGGTAGTAACAGCTCCATCATTTCATATGTTATTCTTTAGTAGTACAGAATGCAGAAATGGCAGAAAATTGATACAATACTGCCCCAGCAGTTCCCTACAGCAGACTAATCTTCGCCGTTCTAATGTAGTAAAGGTGCCACCTATGTCTGAATGGTGGTCAATGAAACTGTGGGAGCGGCTTACGCTTGCTGGTGGTCTGTTTGGGTCATCCACAGCCTGTTTGCTATGTGTGTGTGTGCCCTCACAGAACCACAGTTTAACACCTAACAGCTGGGTCAATGCGGCCTAGATGGCAAACATTTTGTTAAAATAACCATCCTCCTTATCTCTGTACAATGATATGCTCAATAATTACGGCTTCTTTATGCCTGGCAAGACCCGTTGTCTAATCATAACACACCAGATTAGGCCATGCTTCTAATCATTTTTATATTTGCCTGAGAGATATCTGCATTACAAGTTTTGCAGCGTAACATTTTTATCTGGGTGTGTTTTTTCAATGAGTGTAACACTAATAGACGAACATATCTTTAATTCCTACAGGTTTTGGTGAAAATTTCAATTTTATCAGAAGTTTTATAATGTTATTTTCACGTTAATGTTGAGGGTTATAACATTAGCTGGAAAAATTTGATTTAACTTTCAATTAAGCAAATTTAGATGTAACTGTAATTTTAAGTTTCAGGATGTAACATGACATAAAGGTAAGGATATTGAAATGGTGTGATGGTTGCCTATGTGCACTATAGACTATACCACACATTTTAATTCTTTTTAGTTTTATCTAAATTGATTCAGGTTGACTTGCTTAGGAATGCTTAGGAATTCCAGAAGTTCTTGTTGGTAGTAATTCATAGACGTGTTTAGAGTAAACAACATAATAGATTGTTTGTCTAATCAAACATGCTAAAACCACCACATAGTTAACATAGTGAACAAAGCTTAAAGTCACAAAGCAATGAATGATGAATTGAAACTGATGCAACGCCAAGTATACTCTACAATGGCATTCTTGGTCAGCCTTCCTGTAACACTGACCAAATTATCCAGTATTATATCTGTTTTAGGGCTTATAACTGAAATGTAAAAGTTTGTTGAATTTAAATAGAAAAGCATACATTTAAATGCAGAAACTACCCAATTAAATGTTGAATTATCTTTAATCTGTACCAGAAATAAGTATTGAGGAACCAAGGCTTCAACGATTGCTGTTTCCTAATGCCATGCACTGAAAAAAGGGGCAAGTGAGCATAATTTGCGAAAAGTACTGACGAGACCACAGCATTTGAAAAAATGCTGCATGACAGAACGTATATATCGTTCAGGTACATCCAAGAACCTCCACTTTACATTCTGGGGAGTTTTCCTGCGAGCGCAATTATTCTGATGCAGGCTTTGCTTATGGCTTTCTACACCCCCACTACAACACAGGTGTTTACAGCTTTAAAGAACAAAGAAATGGACAGTATTTACTGTAGAAAGATATGTGCCTGATAATCAGCCAGATTGACAGACCTTATTAGTTTATACAGTACACAAGTACTGTGTTCTGTTTACACTTTAAGATCAATCATATTCTTTTGCCTTTTTAAATTATACTCACTTTGCACTTTTGCACATCTGCAGTTTTTTAATTTACACTCTGACATACTGACTGATGAATACTATACCTTAATTTGGCTGAATTTCCAAGTTAAACTCGATTTGTCATAAATCAGTATTAATGATCATGAAGTTCTCTTTTCTCATCAGCACTGTTACACATCTCTGTTCTCAGGCCAAAGCTCCCAGTAATCTGGATAAGTCATTAACTAAAACTATTAACAGCTACTTGTTACGTTATAGTAAATTGTTTTCCACCAACACTGCTCTTGTGAACATGCAGTCTATAAAAGCATTGTTAACTGTTTCGTACAGCAAGGCTGAAGAATTTGACAGGTGCACCCTACAAGTCCACAAGTTTCTAAATATCCCAGCCTGGTATGAGAATTATCTGTATTATAGAAGGTGTAGGCAAGATGTACAGTGAACCCTTTAGAATATTATACTTTTCTGCAATCATCGGATTTAAAATGTTCAGATTAAGAGAACCCAGTTAAACAACTGAGATAAATATTGTCATACTTGGTCATTTATTTATTTTGGTGACCCAGTATTAAGCATTTGTGAGTGGCAAAAGAATGGGAACCTTATCTTTCCTGGTGCCTTTCACTTGTGCACCTCTAACTGTAAATAAACATTTGTAGTATAACTGTTGATCAGTCTTGCACTTTGGCATGGAGGAGGTTTAGCCTGTTCCTCTGTACATAACTTAAACTCTGGGATCTTGCTGGGTTTCCTTACACAACTTAAAGTTAGATCACTGTTAGTCATTCCAAAACATTAGCTTTATTCTTTTTTTAACCATTCTTGGTTGTTGTATCACTGTATGCTGTCTTGAGATTCACTGACAGGATTCACTTCATGACATTTTTCTTTTGAATTTCTGAATCTGACATAATTCAGAATTAATCGTTCCATTAATGATGGCAAGCTGGCCCAGATGCAGCAAGACCTAAATCATATTTCACAGATGGGACAAGGCTATGCTTTTTTTTAAAAACAAAAAGTTCTATTTAGGTTTCAGATATTCAATAAAATATTATTTTCCAATAGACTTTGGATTGACCATGTGACAAGGAGAAATGTTGTTTTTCGATGCTGTCATGCACAATTTTATTGTTCAGAGTTCTTCTTATGGTACTGCACTTTGAAACTGACCTTTTAAAGTTAATTTGAAGTTTTAGCCTCATGAGCCTCAGCATTTTTCTGATACACTTCCACACGTGTTGAAAGATCATAATTTAATACATCCCTTTTCTTTAAAAACTGGGTGCACACTAATACCTGACTAAAAACACCTGACTTGACACCTGATTTTTAGTATTTTGCTTAATAAATACATAAAGTTTTTCCTCATTTGCTTTACTTTAGTTCTCTATCTATTTTAAAGCATTAAAAGAATTGAAAGTTCACAAACTTTGAAGCATCTCTTTATGATTTTTTTTAGCTGTTGAAACAATAGGCACCCTGAGGACTGAAGGAATTGCAGGAAAAAATTCATCAAATTGCCAAGATTGATACAACATTGTTTGTTTGTCACTATTATTGCCTTTATTATTTATTTTTAGGCCGGAATCACTCAGACCTCCTCTCTACAACACCCTTTTTACTGATGCTTCATACTCTTGCACACTTATTCACAGCTTTTCTTCCACCTTGGAATTGTCTATCCTCCCTTTGAATCCAAATTCATTAACATTTATTGGGTGGGGATCCCAAATCTGTTAAAGGCTTCAGCACTGGTGGTTTCTGCTTAAGGGTCATGTTCAAGACATGAATTTGCTCTGTTTTTATAAATGCAAAAATAAGACACAAGATTGAAGTGTTGACCTATGTTTCTAAAATGATTTTTTTTGATGATTTTTTGCATTATCAGGAGGTGTGGTTAGGCATGCTGCTGCAAGGTCCAGTCATGTTAGCTGTTATTATTTAAGTGCATTGGTTACACTTTTTCACCTTAATGACAAAATGTAGGAGACAATACATTTTCGATTTATTTTCACCTGTACCTGTATATATCTCTGGTACCACAATTTAAAAAATAATTTCAGATAAATATTAAAGTAAATATTTGGAAAGTGGGACTTTTTCTGTTAGTACAGTAGTTATGGAAAAAATTCTCATCTCGTCCCAGTATATTCAAATCACCATACCTACTTTTAGCTGTGTGGTACCGGGTTGTGCTGATTGGTCCTTCTGGCCTGTAATCTCGGTATTTGACAGGGTTTTGCCTTTTTACCACACATAAACACCCACATGTATCATATTTCTAACATGTACTACCAAGTGTATGTGCATGTGAATACGTGTGTGAGTGTGTGCACGCCCACGTGTATTCACTCATGAATAAAGAGAGAAAAATGACCTCTGTTTTGTCGTAGTGTCCTTCTTATAGGAAAACACTTCTTCCATCATTTGGCCCTTACCACAGTTCAGATCAGATTAGCTACTGTAATGAATCAGTACAACCATCACACAGCAGATATGTGTATTGTGGTCAGATAAATTAATATTCCAGATCTGTGTTGGAAGAAATGGATGCCATGAACACCACACTAATGACAGAAAGGAGCATACAAATATATCATCAGCAACAAGACCAAAAGCCAGGTTCTGTTTTGGTACAAGGTTAGGTCAGTGCCCTTGGCTAAGCTCATTTTCAGTTTTGTGATAGCAGCCTTAATGAAAAAATGACACTGAGATTTTAGAGCAACATATGCTGTCCTCAAAATGACATCTTTTCCAGGGACGTCCATGCATTTTTTAGCAGGACATGCAAAACGAGCCATATCAGAAAAACATTAGGACTAAAATACACTGCTCACAATAATTAGGATATTTTATTATGGGCTATTTCATTTTGAAATAAGTAAATGTAAATATATGTAAATACTTTTCAGTTGTTCTTTGAAGTGCATTGCTTTTAAACATTCAATCATTTTCTTAAACATTTGGTGAGAAACTGTTCTTTCTTTTGCTCCCATGCCATCAAAATGTTTTACGACTTGGAGTTGTAGCTGTTAATTTGATGTTAACAAAAATCAATAACTGTTATATTTCCAAATTAAATCTGACCACTATAGGGCAGCATGGTGGTTCGGTAGGTAGAACTGTCACACAAAAAAGAAGGTCCTGGGTTTAATCCAAGGTGGAGCAATCTGGGATCCTTTTTGTGTTTAGTTTGCATGTTCCCCCTGTGTCTGCATGAGTTCTCCGCTGGGTACTCTGGTTTCCTTCCACATTCTAAAGACATGCATGTTAGGTTAATCGGTGTGTCCAAAGTGTGAATGTGTGTGAGTGTATGTGCCCTACAATGGATTGGCACTCTGTCCAGGGTTGTTCCTGACTTGCGCCCTGTGCTGCCTGCAATGCTTTGCCCTGTCTCTGATCAGACTTAAGCAGATAAGACAATGAATGAAAGTGAATGAGCTGGCTGGTATAGACCAGACAATGTAGTTCAACATTTTGTAATGCTCTACATGTCTTACTGTGCCACAGACAAGACACAAACATTGTCTTTTCCTGTTTGGATATCCAGCTATAGTTGAGTGCAAAATAATTACTGGTTATGTTAAAAGCTTCATTCTGATTGATCGAGCATGTGGAAAATTTAATAAGAAAAAAAGTAAGAACTGATGATTTGAGGAAAGAGATCAATAATCAGTTATGTCTCCTTGAGTAAACTGAATTCAAATTAAATGTTTTAAGACCCTGGATGGCATAATGATTTCTTCAGACGTCTGAAAGTGTGTGTGTGTGTGTCTCTGTCTTTCTTTGTCTCTCTCTGTGTGTGTGTGTGTGTGTGTGTGTGTGTGTGTGTGTGTGTGTGTGTGTGTGTGTGTGTGTGTGTGTGT
>JAVSBV010114626.1:0-20675 GCA_033117975.1 Parotocinclus spilosoma
ACCCCCCCCCCAGTTCCCTCCAGTGCCAACATTTTATTTTCCAGCCTAATAAATCAATTATTTTTACCCACAAGAGTCACATGTTCATGAAATGCTTTGTATTAGGCTCAAACCACAACATATCATCTTGTTACTCTCTTGTATTACAGGTTTCGTGTGCTTCATTCATAAAAAATACGGTCATTTGGTAAATAAACGGTGCTGCAACACTAAATTGCACGATATGGGAGAGAAAGCGTGCTGGGCAATTATCATAATATCTCCTTATTTATTGTAAAAGCCAACAGGTGGTGGGCGTACAGACTTGGTATGTGTCTCTACTGAGTTTTGATAAAGAGCTTGTTATTTTCCCTCATGTCTGTGGGTGGCGAATATATATATGGAAGAGGTGCAATGATGACTTATTACAGAGCAAGCCCTCCTTCACATTGATTTTTTTTCAGCAGAAAGTTGATAAGTCTAGACCCTGGGACCACTTGGTTTGACGTGTGTGAGAACTTACAGGACGCAATATAAACATATAAGCTCAGGTTTGATACCGTGCTAAAGGTGCGTGAAGGTGATGGGAGAGCATGACGCATGTCGAGAAGATTGGGGAGCGTGCATGACTCATCAACACTTCCATTAAACCGAGTACAGTAACATAAACCCATGCAGACAAACTTGGTGTTCAAATGAATGAAGCAGTTAATATACAGAATAACATTAACATCCCGAGGGTGGCACGGTGGCTCGGTGGGTAGCACCGCTGCCTCACAGCAAGAAGGTCCTGGGTTCAATTCCACGGTGGACCAGCCTGGGTGCTTTCTGTATGGAGTCTGGATGCCCTTCCCATGTCTGCGTGGGTTTACTTCGGGTACTCCGGTTTCCTCCCACAGTCCAAAGACATGCGTGTTAGGTTAACTGGTGTCTCTAAAGTGTCCCTTAGTGTGTGACTGTGTGTGTGTCCCTACGATGATTTGGCGTCCAATCTAGGGTTGTTCCTGCCCTTGCACCCAGAGTTGCAGGGTGGATTAACTAAAAGATGATGAATGGATGAACACCCTGTTTAACAGCAGGTCTACAGTAAGGACATATATTATAACTTTACTCTGAAAAAGTCTTGTAAAAGTTGTTTTAGGATACAGGGAACAGGATAATGACCACACAGAGGGGCACTCTGTTACTCGATCTGCTCCATACTCAAACATTTTGGTCCTTGAACAACCATGATTGTTGTGCTAAAACCTGTACAGACAAGATGGGTTCGAAACACTGTGCTTACCTTTAACGTTTCTGGGTAAAAAGAAGAAAGAGTGTCGCTTCATATAATTATTAAGTGGCCATATATAATTATTTCTCAGTCTGCTTACTTGGATTTGGCCCTCTATGATCCTCTTTTTGACTGATCTTTAGTCCAGAAGATAGCATATAGCATGTCCTAGACTATACACCATGTTCACCTTCAAAGAAAGTGGTTTCTTGGCTGTTACCCATCCAAAAACACCATTCCTGATCAAGCTTATGCAACGGTCAACTGGGCAAATGCAGCCAGATGCTGTTATTGCTCAAGTGTAAGGGGAGGTCACACCAAACACTTGCCAGTTGTAGCCTATAGTACCTGTTTGTTGTGCAAAAAGACAGAAATACATATATATGGTCATCATAGCATTGCTAAAACAGTGGTATATCGAATCTAATGCTGGCCTTAGACTTTTGCACAGTACTCCCCATGTCCGCACCCCTGACCCTGAACTGAACTAAGCAGGTAAAAAGGGATGTAGAGCACAGAGAGTTATCTGCTATTACAGGGAATAATTGAATACATATTCAGATACTGCTGGACGTGTTCAATTCTCAGTCAGTAGTCAGCAACTTTAGGGACTACCGTGAGACTGTAGATAAGGCAGAAAACAGGCGCTACTGACTCTTCTTGAACAGATCAGGACAAGGTCAGGGGCAATCTGGCTAATGGATCTAATCTGTTTTTAGCCCAGCGGCAGACAAACTGACAGTCCTGTCACGTCACACTCAACAGTATCTCTGTGAAGTGACAAATCTACTTTGACCTTTTCGTAGCGTTCGAGTTTGTTTTATAACTTGGAGAGATACAGCATGCTCGGGTCATTTTCTTTTTGACATTCTTTAGATTAGAACTCATACCGACCCTGTATGACATCACCACTAGGCCTTGTTCTGCAACACAACAATCATACGATATAAAAACAAATATTTGTATAACATCGCATATTCACGTCACAAGCAAGATTACAGCATTACTAAACAGACACTGAGCCCTGTACCACTCATACTGAGCATCCAGTTCACCTAACACATGCTTTTGGACTATGGGAGGAAACCAGAGTACCAAGAGTAAAGCCATACGGACATGGGGAGGACATGCAAACTCTAAGAAACTGCTTCATATCAGGAGGAATTCCAGAAATAAGTGTGCCTGTGCAATAGAGGCAGTAATTAATTTAAAGGAATCCCCCTAATCGGGGCAGATACTCCATGGAATTACAAGAAATAAGAATTGAAAATAAAATTGTTTAATCATTACAGCACAAGCATCTGAATTATTAATGGTACAGAGCAGAGCATGACGTAGACGAAGTATGCTTTGAGTATGGGCATGTGACAGCCACTGCTAAAGCAGTCTTTCCTTTTTAAAGCCTACATCCAACTGGTGAAAGCTAAAAACTTGTAGTTTGTATCGCTTAGTATCATCGATATCATTTATAATCAGATTACACGCACTTTTATTGAAACTACAAAATACTCAGACGTCAGCAAATGCAACCATGGGGAAATTAGGGCAAAATCAGAGTTTTACCCAGCTTATTATATAGGCATAAGGATCTGGAACATTCAAAATGTTAAGAGAGAGGCCAGAAGAGAGCTGTGTAGAACCTTGAGGCAGATGGGCTACAATAACGGAAAACCATGAGGATAGTCGGAAACATGAGGCTACGGCAGACTGGCCTGTTATTTTTACAAGAAAATGATACTTAAAAAGAATAGAAGTGAGGACCGGTACCATCTACACAAAATCCAAAGCCTGAAAACGCACGCACACGCGCACACACACGCACACGCACACACACACACGCACCACACTGTAGAACCAAAATATAAATGTGTGTGATGGAATATAAACAGAAATAAACATACCTCTCTGGCTGCACACAACCAAGAGGGAATGAATCCACTTGAAGAAACATTAATTTTCAGAAAAGGCAATGCAGTATCACATTTCAAACACTTGAAAAACTATATAAACACTATAAACAAGTGTTTCAGTATTTAAAGTAAGCGTGGAACTTCTTGTAGGCAGCCACAGAGTCCAAATGACCAGCTCAGGGCACTTCTAGGTATATGTATATAAATGGAACTGGCTCTGTAGTTAATTACAAACCTCACTATTTCAGTCGTAATGTAGTTCCCTATTTATGCATGTAGTTAATGCAAAATAATCAATGTTCCTAAGAATAAATTAATCTAAATATAACATAAATATGCTGCCTAAAATGAAATATCCCTGAATTAAATATCCCCTAATTTTTGGGAGCAGTGCACTAAGGATGGCAATAGAAACTACACACACTACACCTTTCTTTTTAATTCGACCAGCTGTTTATGGTTGTAGCGTTTCGAGGTTCAAAGACAGATTTTTATTCCCGATAATAATGTGTTATTTTTGTAAAGTCTTTGTTCACTGGAGTGAATACTTCTTGTCTCTGATGTAGATATTGTGCAAGGTGGAAGTGATTTAGTTTAGTCTGTGAATTGCAACTAAATAACTCATGTGTGCCTTGGGAAACTTCCACCCTCCATGACTAACGGCTTAATCATTTGTTCCGCTGAAGGAAGAAATCAGATTTACCCAAAACACTATACAGAACATCCGATCTAAACACATTCCATGGGTGAAAAACGTGAAGACCTGAGCTCTAATTTAGTCTCTCGCGTCTCACTCGTGTTAGAACGCAACCCTCAGCATCTTCGTACTTTCGGCTTTGTCCTCATTTCCAGACAGGTCAGCAATTCCCAAATGCATGATTGCTTTAAAAAAAACACAGCCTGTTCTGTTGATGTGTGGGTTTTATGAGATCTTTTCACTTGAGCAAAGCATGCTCAGAGAATCTCAGTCCGGATCTTTGCAGGAAAGAAATTGCTATTAAATATTTCAGAAAAACAACTCTTTGAGAAAGTCATTGTGAACATTCTCTGAACTGAAACGGAGTTCTGAAAAATTAGAAATCAAACATTAAATGATTTCTGTAGTTAGCCGAGATCAAAAGCTGTTATTGCGGTTGTTGATTCTAGCTTTGGACACTTTGGAAAGATGTATAGCTATAGCTTGACCTCAATGCTTTCTACGTCGGCCTCCGACTGACCTGCCAGAACCTTATTGCATCACAGCAATGGTCAGTTCAGAGAGAAGAACAGAAATACCTTACAAACTCAAAGCTAGTAAACGTCTTTAGAAAGTAAATAATTATGGCTTGTTTAGGTCTCGTCCTTTTTTAAACTGAATACTTTACATTTCTTTCATTTAGCAAAAGCCCTTATTCAGAGCGACTTACAATTCATACAGTCTTACAATTAAGGTTAAGGGCCTTGCTCAGGGACCCAACTGTGGCAGAGGTGGGAGTTAAAACTTTGACCTCCAGGTCCATAGTCTAGTATACTTTAATTCATACTTTAATCATACTTTAATTATTGAGTACAATGCTGGATTAAGTTCATTAATCACAAAAACTTTTAATGGAATTTTTTACCACATTTACTAAGGGTGCCAATAATTAGTCAACTTTCTGACAACCTAGCATGCTCACTAACCATGCTCTTAGACGTCGATTAGGAAAAAAACACAAAAAGCCTTAACTTTGATGTTTGATGAAAGCCAAAAAATACATCGATAGAAATTATCCTCGCAAAAAAGTCTCTAAACACATCAACTGAGTTAGAACAAGTTCTAGTCCAATGAGCACACAACCAGTATAAACACACACACGCGCACACGCATGCACACACACACACGCACGCACACGAACACGCACGCACACGCACACACACTTGTGGATGTTGTGTTTAGGTCTAATCTCAGGTTGTGTGCAATAAAGTCTCTAAACACATCAACTGAGTTAGAACAGTTTCTAGTCCAATGAGCACACAACCAGTATCAACACACACACACACACACACACTTGTGGATGTTGTGTTTAGGTCTAATCTTAGGTCGAGTCCAGCAGCACCTTCCAATCAAATCGTACGTCAGAGCTGGATTTATCTAAGGATGGGGAGATCAGACTGAAGCTCATCCCTCAATGCTGTTACCCCACTTCCTGATGGACTGCTGTCCCTACATTTACTCCTGGGATGTGTCCCAAAGTCCCCCTGACCCTAACCAGAAACAAAAACTCCCACCTGGCGCTCCTCAGTTTGAGAAAGATGGATTAAGGTCCGGAAGTCTAGCACTGTACCGCAAAAACGACTTTAAATTAACCCCTCTCATTACAAAATTTCCAAAATCTCCTAGCCGAGGAACCTAACGATATAGAATACTCTGGTTCTAATGAATAAATTGGTGGCATTTAGCTGCCTACCAAAACCCAACATGTTGATGTTCCAAGGCCACTGTCATTACTGGAAAGCGATCAACCTGCTGTTTTGAATAATTAACACAAACGGACCAGCTCCAGGACAGACGCTGTGTGCTGCAGCTATCCATATGAGGCACCTTTAGAGAAGCAAAATCCCTTTATTGGTAATTAACGCCCAGTTTGTAAACAAGGCTGAAGGAAATTAAGCTATGTTTTGGTAATTTCTGGTTTGGTTTGATTACTTTGGATTATGGGTTTTCAAAATTTCTGGATAGTCACACCCAGTTTTACCAGGGATGTATCCTGAGCATGGACATATGATAAACTACTGTATATATAGCTGTGTTTCTGGACACCCCTTATAAGTACTGAGCTCTGCTATTTTGGGAAACAAGCTATTTTTGGACCACAATATAAATCATGCATTTTTGGATTCACAAACACTGGCAGTAAAAGGGATTGTAATAAAATGCCAGCGATCTCTTTGCTCTAATGTCCTTTGCACTGAATGCAATTTTCTTGGCCGGTTTACAATTTTTGAAACATATGACCGACGTCTTTGGTTCTGCTCGATTTTTTCTTGCCCAAGAATCAGAAATGACAACAAGCTGATGCATTGTGTCTGGCTCTACACTCAGAGCAGAGCTAGCGTTAGCTTTGTGAAATTCCACATATTTAGCAAGGTGATGCTGTTTATTGTTCTGAGTGATTTAAAGTAACTTTCGGTATGTCTGTGGTAAACAGATAAACTTGGTCCTCCCAAGGTTTCTTCCTACCATTTTAGGGAGTTTTTCCTTGCCACTGTCACCCTAGGCTTGCTCAACTTGGGATTGGCCTTTTAAGACAGTGTAATATTGTGAAGCTGCTTTGAGACAATGCTACGTTGTAAAAAGCGCTATATAAATAAACTTGAATTGAATTGAATGACCAGGAACAGAGGTTTAAAATTGTATATAAAATTTCCTGATAGTGTTTTGTTATCTTACATACTTAAGTAAAAACATTTCTTTTTTTAGTTTTTGAAGAGTACCAATTCAAAAAGTTGACTTATTATACCTGATGCTTATGGGAACTTCGTGTTAAAAAATACAGTTGTGTCAGAAGGAGTAATAAACAAAAAGCATGTGATGTCACTTTAGAAAATGACCAAACCGCGTCGCTTAACCATAGTGTAACGTCTTTCTAAAGTGTGTTATTGATGTTTTTATGATGCAGGCTGGATCGTCGTCTGAGCACCGCTCCGTGGAGCCGGTGGTCGCCGAGCAGGCCGACTCGTCCCTTTTCGTGTACAGCATTAATGACCTGTTTGTTTGGGCGGTCCTGAAGCGGCGGCAGAAGATGGCACTGTTCCTGTGGCAGCACGGCGAGCAGGCCATGGCCAGGGCTGTGGTGGCATGCAGGCTGTACGGTGCCATGGCCAGCGAAGCCAAGCAGAGCAACATGGCCGACAGCATTCCTGAAGAGCTCAAGAAGTTTTCGCTGTTAGTCTGCTTTCAGTTTGAACTCAAATACGTTACAGATTAAAACCTGATTAAATGGTTCGAATGCGAGGTAGAGGATTGAACGGAACATTCCGGGGAACGTTACGAATGTCTCGCACCTCAAAATCTGTTTCATTTCACCCAGCGAGTTTGGCCAGCTTTCAGTGGATCTTCTGGACAAAGCCTTCAAAGAGAACGAGCGCATGGCCATGAAGCTCCTGACCTCAGAGATGACCGACTGGAGCAACTTCACCTGCCTGCAGATGGCAGTGGCCTCGGGTCTCAGACCCTTCGTGGCCCACTCGTGCACCCAGATGCTCCTTACTGACCTGTGGATGGGCCGCCTGAACATGCAAAAAAACTCCTGGTTTAAGGTTGGATTCTTTACACTTTGTGTTTGATCTCTCGCTTCATAACTTGCAGAATTACAAATACAGTAAATACCTTGAACTAGCCTTGGACTTTGGACCTTTTTTACAGTCAAATATATGGTTTGTACATACAGTACTGTGCAAAAGTCTTAGGCCACCATTCGATTTGTTGGTTTAGCAATGATATAATGACCATGTGTAACATGGTGTGTCAACGATTAAATCCAAAAATTTTATGGATTCGTGACTTATTCCTTATTAAACTAATCCATAGTATAGAAGACTAGAATTACCATTCCCATAAAACTACTAGTGTTTAATAATAATTTAGTTTAAGGGGAGGAATCACTAAATAGCCGCTGCTTTTCGCCTAGAGAAACTTTTTCTGATATTAGTTTGAAAAATAATTCTGTGAGTCTGAGAAATAATTATATACAGTCATTATTCCCGTTGCTAAACAATGCCTAAACAAATAGTGGCCTAAGACTTTTGCTCAGTACGGTATTGATACGTTGAACCCTTGCTATCTGAACTCCCATGATCTGATTTAATGCTTAAGCATATGAGGTGTATTAATGCTCATTTGAATATCGTTTTGCCTCTACCTACACGTTCCACTTCCTTCCTATCAGTAAGAATGGGAGGAACAAGGTAAGGATTTTCAGAAAAGAAATAATGTATAGACAGCTCCCTTCATTAGAATATTTATTAGGTTTTATTAACTAGGTTTGTATGTCATATATAAATTGAAGTAAGCCTGAACAATTGCTATGTACGGTAATTTAGAGCTAAAATATTGCTGGTGTGTACAGTATAACCGATTTGTTTCCCGTTACACAGATCATTGTGAGTATCCTGCTACCCGTGGCCATCCAGCTTTTGGAGTTTAAGACCGAGGCCGAGATGTCCCATGTGCCTCAGACTCCTGAAGCCCTGTACTTTGGGAGGGATCCCGGGAGCCCAGGAGCTCTGGAGACTCCAGGAGCAGTGGCTCAAGCAGTAAGAGAAACAACTTCGCTCATGTCCTAAATGTTTTGCTCGTACGGTTTATAATGTTATGTTCATAAAGTACTGTGCAAAAGTCTTAGGCCACTATTAGACTAGATCTACTGTTGATTTATATCATTGTTTATCAGTCTTTTTATTGGAATGCAATCAAAAATATAGGAAATACGAATTAATTATTGTATGAAATATTAAAAACCTGGTAACATTCAAGTTAAAGGGTTAAGGGTGGCATATATGTATATGAATGTATGTATGTATGTGTGTGTGTGTGTGTGTGTGTGTGTGTACACACTGTCTACAGTCAAAATCCTCAAAGTTAACAGTAATAGTGATTGAGGATGTTGATTTTATTTTATTGTATAACCCTAACCCTCGTAATATTGTTCTCTTTATTGTCTGTATATTATATTTTATTTATTTTCTTAAACATGTTCTCCCTTTTAAATCTTGCATTTAACTCCTGTACACTTAAGTGTATACACATACATATTAGTCCTTGTACCATTTGCTGAAACAACAGATCTAATGATGGCCTAAGACTTTTGCACAACACAGAGTTTTAAAGTTACAAACAGAACATGAATGCCTGGTTTAGATGAAAGAATTTCGTCTACTCATACTGCAGCTTTATTCGCACGCACGCACACACACACACACACACACACACACACACACACACACACACACACATACACACACCCCATTGCTTTCCAGTTCACTTCCCTGTAGGCTAATGGGGAACTTTAGTATTTTGTTGTTTATTCTCTGATCTTGTGCTTTATGCTGAAGGCTGATGATGCGGAGAGAGGGCGGAGCCGCGTGAGAAGCAGGTCAAACGTGGCCTGGTGGATCCCGTGGGCCAGGAAGGTCTACGACTTCTACAATGCACCCGTGGTCAAATTCTGGTTCCACACTGTGAGTGAGATGTAGTCCAGCATCGCTTTGTCTCCTTCTACCTTTTCTCCTTGGTATTAATGGGTTTTTTTTGGAGGATTTTGCCTGTAGATTTCCATGTTTTATTTTATTGTGCTCTTCATAATATCACGTTGTCTTTATTGTCTGTATATTATTATATTTTATTTATTGTATTGGAGTTTCTTTAAACATGTTCTCCCTTGTAAGGTAATTCTCAGGGATGAGGAGGTGGTTTGGCCCCTTTTTGTCATCTTGGTTTCTTTGTTTCAAGGTTTCTTCATTATAACGTTGAGTTTTTCCTTGTCGCTGTTTCCCTAGTGATGCTTAGCTAAGCCATTGAAACAATACTGTTTAGGAATAAGCGCTATTAAAATGCACTTGCTCTCTGTCAACATTTACTGAGATTCAGCTTGTTTTGTGTCCAGATGTCCTACCTGACGTTCCTCGCTCTGTTCTCCTACACCGTTCTGGTACAGATGGAGACGAGGCCGAGTGTCCCTGAGTGGCTGGTCATTGCGTACATCTTATCCACAACAGTGGAGAAAGCCAGAGAGGCGAGTGTGAAGCAAGGGGGGGGACATGGCAAAATTCTGTGATTATACAATATCATAACGTTCAGATTTGAGAAACGCTGAGAAAATGTCTCGTCAGGTGCTAATTACGTTGAGTTACTATCATGTTTTCGGCTTCTTTAAAGGCCTGTGCCACACTTTCAGTGCCCCCAGGTTTCACTTTGGAGATTTAGGAGCCCTTGGGGAACCAGAACGTTCCAGGATTGCAGTTGATGCATGTCTGTCCGCTTGCTTTACGAGGTCTTTTCACATTTCTGTGTGGTTTGAGGTCCAGAGCAGTTAAAGTATAAACGTCGTCTTTAAAGCCTCACTTTATCTCTCTTCTCCAGGACTCAAAGGTCTTCAGCACTGCGTTATCTCTGATCATATGCTCTTACTTCTCGGTACGTTTTTCTAACCGTGTATGCGTCGCTAATCATTGACCCGACGCAATAGCTCATACGTAATGAAGACCGTAGATAATTGAATACAGTTAGGATTGTGTCGTTGCAGAATTGGTATGAACTTGGAGGAAAATCAAACATTAATTTGGCAAACCGTAACAGTTTACCTCTGGTTTGAGCTGTTCCGAACAAGGTTTGTTGATGTTTCCCGTTCCACACGTCGTCAGGTGATTAAAGACAAACTGAAAACAGTGACTTATTTTTACAGCATGTAAGGAGAAACGTTGAAATGCAATTGTGTTTTGTTTTTAAATACGCGCGACTTGGATAACTGCGGTAGAGTAGAGCACGTTTCATTTTTACGTATAAAATACACTCACAAAAATGGGGGGGGGGGATTTCGTAATGAATATGAAGCGCTTAAAGAAAGAGGCATTTGATTTTATTTCATTAAGCAAGACGATCGGAAAAGCAAAGGAAAAGGCAAAGAAAGTTGTTTGATTATACAAATTGGATTCAAACTCAGTTATGGTGATTGAGTAAGAAGTGATTATTGATGGGGTGAACAAGAGGAGGTCAAACTGGACCAGAGTGCCCCCGCATTGACTGTTCAGTAGGGTGTATGGTCACCCAAGACTGCCAGAACGCCCAGTCAGGGATGGAACATGGACAGGATCCGATTATCCAGCAAATCTTCTTCATATTTATTTTAAAATATCTCCTCATTTTTGGGACTTTCTGAAAAACGTTCTTTTTCAGTCTTGGCCCGCTCACGGTTTCTTTCTTTTAACATTCAGGGAGGTTTTTTACACCCTAGACTTACTCAGTTAAGGCTGTGGGGCTGGATATTGGTGAAGTTGCTTTGACACAGAATTGAAATCGAGCTGAATTGATTCGATTTTGATTTAATAATGACAATGGTTATTAAGTTGATTCTCACATTTTATTATCAATTGCACTGGTGTATTGGGAGACTCGTGGGGTGTGCTGTCCCTCCCTCGATAGGGTGTCCGGACTCAGAAGCTGCTCTACAACAAATATTTTATCTCTGGCGCAGGTCTGGGTGTCGGAGCCGAGCCGGTTCAGCAAAAAGCTGAAAGTGTGGTTCAGCGAATACTGGAACATCAACGACTTTGTCGCCATCCTCCTCTTCTTTATGGGCTTGGGACTGCGATGGTACACGGGATCGGTCCACATCGCCGGGCGACTCCTCTACTGCCTGGACATTATCTTCTGGTTTGTGCGCCTCCTGGACCTCCTGGCCATTAACCAGCAAGCTGGACCTTACCTGACCATGATCGCTAACATGGTATGGTTTATTTAGACCTTTTACTCTCGAGGTTCGGGGTTTAGGACAGATTAGTGAAGCATTGTGTCTTCGGTGGGAATTGATTTGTTGTTGCGATTGTGTTTGCATCGTTCTCTATTGGTCTGGACTCTGAGTGAAGCCCATTTGCCATTGATTGTATCCTATATTGGCTGATATTATATCAGAATCTTTACCTGACATAAACATTTAAAATACAGTATGATATTTTTGGGATAGCTCCTGCATAGTTTGTTTACATTTACAGCATTTAGCAGGCGAGCTTATCCAGAGCGACTCACAACTCATAGATGGGACTGCGGTTAAGGTGCTGGACTCTGGACCTGATGGTCCTGGGTTCAGATCCTACCTCTGCCAAGCTGCCACAGTTGGGTCCTTAAGCAAGGTTCTTATCCCGCCACTGCTTGAATTGTAAGACTGTATGAGTTGTAAGTTTCTCTGGATAAGGGCGTCTGCTAAACACCAAAAAATGTAAAAATACAGTCTTACAATCCAAGAAATTGTAGGTTAAGGGTCTTGCTCAAGGACCCAACCATTGGAAGAGGTGGGATTTTAACCTTGGACCTTCTGGTCCAGAGTCCAGTTCCTTAACCACTAATCCCTATTAATTGAAGGACCTTGCTCAGGGACCCAACAGTGAAGGGATTTGAACCCTGGACCACTTGTGTTTATGTGTGTGTACGCTACAGATGAGGAACATGTTCTACATCGTGCTGATCATGGGAATTGTGCTCTTGAGTTTTGGCACGCCCAGATGGTCCATCCTAAACCCAGACGAGGAGCCGTCCTGGGACCTGCTGAAGCAAGTGCTCTTCCAGCCCTACTTTATGATGTTCGGAGAGGTCTACGCTGGAGAGATCGACCGTGAGTAACTGAAGTGCTGACAGAGTGCAGCCCACAGGACGCTGCCTTTTTGGTCGACCACCCCTTCCACCCCTTCCATAAAAAAAAAAATTCAAAGCATTTTCATCGCGTGCTTTTCTGTTTGGTACAGCCTGCGAAGCAAACCCAGACTGTCCTCCTGGTTCTTTCCTTAACCCCCTGCTGCAGGCTGTCTACCTCTTCATGCAGTACATCATCATGGTCAATCTCCTCATCGCCTTCTACAAGTACGACCACATGGCGCGCACACACACACACACACACACACACACACACACTCACACACACACACACAAACTATACTTCTCCTCGTCTGGTCCGTTTGGTCCCTTAAGTCCCTTTCCGACGCGCCGTGTTTCTCTGTCCCCAAAAGTAACGTTTACGTCCACATGAAGACCATATCCAACAAGCTGTGGATGTACAACCGTTACCGCTACATCATGACCTATCACAAGAAGCCGTGGCTGCCTCCACCTCTGATCCTCCTGAGTCACATGACCGTTTGCGTGAGTTCGGCCTGGCGTGCGCACAGAGGAGGAGCAGCAGCCCAGGACAGAGACTCCGGCCTTAGTGAGTGCAGTCCGTTCTGTCCCGAACCTGGAACGATTCGCACGTAATACAAGTATAACTTTTTTTTTTTGTTTTGTTTTCCAGAACTGTTCTTGGCTCCTGATGATCTGAAGACGCTGCACGAGTTTGAGGAACGGTGCGTGGCCGGATATTTCCGAGACAAACTGCGGAGTCAAAACTGCAGCCAGCTGAACCGGATCCGGCAGGCTGCCGACAAGTATGCGTTCCCTTATTCAGCTTCGAGTGCTGACGTCATGTTATAGGGATATGACTGACCAGTTAAGATCAGAAAGACAAAAAGGGTTTGAAGGTTTATGGTTAACCCAGTATTCCATTTCCGTGCCATATGTGTATTTTCCATTCACCCATTCATCCTTGCTGGTGCCCACCTGGCAAATCTGGCCGCAAGGAACAACCCTAGACGGGGTGCCAATCCATTGTAGGGCACACACACACACACACAGTCACATTAAGGGCCAATTTAGAGACACCAGTTAACCTAACACACGTGTCTTTGGACTGTGAGAGGAAACCGGAGTACCCGGAGTAAATCCACGCAGACACGGGGAGGACATGCAGACTCCACACAGAAAGGACCGAGGACGCCCCACCCTGGGATTGAACCCGGGACCTTCTTGCTGTGAGGAAGTCAGTGCCCCCCCACCGAGCCCCTGTGCTGCCCCCATGTCTTTTTTTATTTTTTTTTCCCAAAAGAGAAAATTTTTTTTACCCTCTCTATTTTAGTAGACTGTGACTGTGAAGTGTGCATGGATGTTTATTATTATTATTATTATTATAAAGTTTGAAATTATATGAGGGATGTGATAATGATAATGAAATTTCCTTATCAACATTAAACAACCCTAAAAATGAAACATAAAAATAAAGGCCTATTCGCACAGAGTACTTTTTTTTTTAAACAAAAAATGGATGCGATTTGTAATAGTGGGACCTTCACACCAAGTGCGCTACGTTTGTTTTGTCCAAACACCCCGAAAGCCCCCCCGTCAGCTTCTGCTTTCTTTACTTTCCCGTCTCTTAATGTGTGACGGAGATTTCCCTGTGCCTTTTTCACGCCGTCAACTTAAAAACAACATAACCACGGGTGAAGATCTAGGAACTTCTAGTTTGTGTTTTTTGTGGGCTTATATGGACTAGAACGTCCTTAAAAACAATAAAACGGTTCCGTTCAGTCACTGTGAGCTTTAGGCCAGACTTTTTTAATTGTTTGTTTATCGGATGTTCCTGCTTAAGAATCTACTGAGGAGGGAGGAAAAAAATTGTTAAAAAATCTTTATTTTTCAGCACTTTTCAATTTCTCGAGGACTATGTGGAATCAGTACAAGGAAGGAGGAAGAAATCAAAATAATTTTTTGTTTCAAAAGAAAATTTATTTAATCTACATTTAAATTAAAGTGAATCTGGAAAAACATTTAATGTACAGAACAATACCATTGGCTCTCCACCGGAGGGCGGAAAAAGCTAAAAAATTATTATTATAATTTTTTTTTAGTTCCACCATTGGTGCTGTGGCGGATCCGCGAAATATGGAAAAAAAAAATATATTTTTTTGTATTTTTCAAATATGATTGTCGGCCGATCCGCGAAACAGGCAATAAAAAAAGTCTGGCCTTATCACCTTCATTCTTCAGCCTTAATCCATCACATACAATATTTAATATAATAAACATTATTAAAGTCAGTCCTGTTGCTTGTCCTGTAAGCTCTGATACTAGCAGGTTCAGCTGTTCTGCCCGGCAACCGAGCTCTCATTGGGCAATCTGATTTTAACTCATCCAATCACGGCAGAATTTAGAACAAAGATTTTTCTCAAAACTTGGCCTGCGTTTGTTTTTTTGGCCTTAAAGGAACCAGAGTTTCAAGAAATCAAGGCAAGGTTTAAGTTGAGTTGGCACTGCTCTTGTTGCCATCTCCAGAGACTGGTAATGGGTAATATAAGAGGATCTGGCACCCGAGACCTAGAAGGGTAGGTCTGATGCAGGACAGGCTAGTCCAGGGAGAACCGAAATGGCCAAATAGTTTTGTTTAGATAAAGCCCACTGCGCTGTAAGGGGACTGGGTCATATGATGGTTCCTAATTGGTGTGGTTCCTTTAGCCTTTAAAGCATGCGACTGGGGTTTTTGTGTGTGTCCTGCATACCTACAGGACGGAGGAGATGATGGACACGATGTCCGAGGTGTCTGAGAAGGTCCAGTTCATCCAGGAGAGCCTGCAGATGCTGGACGCTCACCTGGGCCAGCTGCAGGACCTTTCGGCTCTGGCCGTGGACACCCTCAACCTGCTCTCGGCGTCTGATAACAGGCAGCAGGAAGCCGTCCTCCTCGGGCACAGCATGCCCATCGTGAGCCGTTACAAGCAGCTCTCGCACAGTTGGAGCCTTCGCAGGGGTGGGACCGTCACCCCGAGCCACGCCCCTCCTTCTCCGAAGGCCTACCGCAGCACTCCGCCTTCCCTGCTGCAAGGCCTGGGGAAGACGCAGGTGGAAAGGCCACAAAGGGACATCGGTGGGATCGGCGACAGCAGGACGAAGTGGGTGCTGGGGAATTTGGAGGTGGAGCCTAGCGGGGCGCGACAGAGACTGGGCGGAGAATCGTCCGTACGCCTCTCTCACGGGTCCCTGAGCCAGTTTTGGTCGGAGCTGCACGGGTCACCCGGTCCATCCCGTGCCAGCTCGCTCACCACGGTCTGGGCTCACGATCCACACCGCATGCCCAGTCAGGAGGAGTCCATGGAGGAGGAGGAGGAGGAAGAGGAGGAGGAAGATGATGTGTTTTCTGACCCTCAGTTCGACCGAAGCGGAGCGATGGGGATCGTGAATCCTACTTTTTGCGGAGACAGTGGACTAGCCACGCCCAAAAAGGTGCCATTCGCCCCAGAAAGCGCGCTGCGCAAGAGCCGTTCACTCTCAGCCAGTGTGGAGGCCATGGCCACGCCCACAGCAAGGCACAACAGTGGAGCGATAGAAACATCGCCCCCTACTGGCCAGAGGAAAAAAGGTAAGACGTGCAGAATGTATTCCTGAAGTGCTCATTACGGTTATTATGTGGCAAAAGTATTTGGACACCTAATTTTTCAGTGTTTGCTATGAAATCAAGGGTTTAACCTGCATTTGTTGGAGTATGATTGTTACTAGATTTTGGTGCAGTCCTGTCGGGATTTTATTGCATTTAGTTACAGGGGTGTTAGTGAGGTTAGGATGTTGGACCCCAAGTTTTCGCCAATGCCCCAACTTATCCTAAATGTGTCATGTTTTATTGCCATTGCATTCAGAGAAGGGGCGTCCACAAACATTTGGACTTGTACTATATGTGCAATAAGTCATAGGTGCAATAATAATTTTGAACTGCTTATTTAATATTCCATATTTATTCCACATTAAGGTTATTCCACACCTTTTTTTTTATTGCTTGTTTCGCGGATCCGCCGACGATCATATTTGAAGAATACAAAAAAAAAAATTATTATTTATTTTTTGGTATTTCTCGGATCCGCTGCAGCACCAATGGTTGAAATAAAAACAAAATAAAAAATTCTTTTTTAGTTTTTTCTGCCCTCTGGTGGAGAGCCAACGGTTTTCTTCTGTTCATTAAAATTTTTTCCAGATTCACTTTAATTTAATTGTAGGTTAAATTAATTTTCTTTTAAAATTTTTTTTTTTTTTTAATTTCTTCCTCCTTTCTTGTATTGATTTCACATAGTCCTCGAGAAATTGAAAAGTGCTGAAAAATAAAAATGATATTTTTATTTTTTTTCCTCCCTCCGAAGTAGATTCTTCGCTCTTATCTTATCCGAGGAACAAGAAATTTAAAAAGTCTGTCCTTATCATCATAGCCGCTGCTTTTATTGCTGTGTTATTATTTATTTTTTATTGTAACCGGTGTAAATATTGCTAATTTTCCTTTATCTGAATTCATCTTTATTTTAAATAATTAGTGTTTATTCTTTGTAAAAGAGGGCGCAACTGTAACAAGTGAAATTTCCCTCTGGGATTAATAAAGTATTTCTGATTTTAATTGCAGTACCTGTCACTGTCCTGTTTGTTTCGGCTACAGAAATGTCCAGAACCGTAGAAAGAAAGCGCTCGTTCGGCAGGAAGTGTGTCAAAATCAAGGAAGGAGACGCGACGGACGTAAAAAAAAACCCCTCTGTTTAATGTAAAACATTTAAGCTCCAGAATTGAAGCTCTAAATAATACTGGTTTTGTCGTTCTTCTACAGATTAGGAGAATCGACCGGACGGTGCACGTGCGAGAGTCGATCAGGAGGAGCAGGCGCAAGGGGAAGGAATTAGCTGGACGAAAAGTCCGGTCGTCCGTCAGCCTGAGCCAGCTGGGTATGTTTATTTATTACTGGTGTGTCGTTACGTTACATCACTGAGATTACTTTCAGAAATGTTCAGAATCAGATCGATATTTTATCTTTGGAGGCGGACGATGGTGCAGCGTGATCTCCTCACAGCTCCAGAGATCCCTGGTTCAAACCCAACCCCGGATGTTCTCCCTGTGTCCGTGTGGGTTTACTCGGGGTACTCTGGTTTCCTCCTAAATGCCAGAGCATTGTTGTAAATAGCCGTTGATCCTGCTGCAGCATGACATAAACAAATAAACGTTTCGCAATCTGATTTTATCAAGTATAAATAATGTAAAGCACATTTTATTGAACAGTTTTAAACAAAAAACCCAACGTTCATTCTCTGCGATTAAAATAAATAAATCAGAAAAAGTGGTTTTAAATCGTAAATAAAATGCTACTTTTGTGTAGCTTCATTATCTCTTAAATAACCGACAACAATCCTTTATTTCTGAATAGTGTTTGTTCTAATAACGCTACTGCAACAAAAAGCTTCACCAAAATTCAGCTTGATGCCATTTGAAATAAAAACGTAAACTTAAACAAATAATCTCAGTCTCAAATTCGGCTTTTCTTCCCCCCCATTGAGAAACCGAAAATATGCGCATGGAAGAACGACTCGTGTTTGCACCCTCTGGTTTTTAGGGAAAAAAAAATAAGTTGAAGACGTGACATATAAATAACAATCAATAATAATAATTAGATATAATTATTAAATAATCTGCATCTCCGTTTAACTTTCTAGCTCTGGATCACGTGGATTTCTTGCAGAAATCTCTCACTTTGGGTCAGGTAAGCCTTACTGTCTTAAATTTTGATTTGTTAAATGTTTTGGTGTGTGTGTGTGTGTGTGTGTGTGTGTGTGTGTGTGTGTGTGTGTGTCACCGACAGACTTTGTTTGAAAAGTCGTTTTGTTTTATCAATGGAGATGCCAAAACATTTTGACAGCACTTAGATTAAATAAGGCAATCGTTGATTATCTCGTTACAGCCTCACATTAAACACAAACACGTGGGGACAAAAGTGTTGGGACACAAATACAAATGTGGACAGTTTATTGGGACAAAAGTGTTGGGACACAAACACAAATGTGGACAGTTTATTGGGACAAAAGTGTTGGAACACAAACACAAATGTGGACAGTTTATTGGGACAAAAGTGTTGGGACACAAATACAGGTGGGGACAAAAGTGTTGGGACACAAATACATGTGGGGACAAAAGTGTTGGGACACAAACACAGGTGGGGACAAAAGTGTTGGGACACAAACACAGGTGGGGACAAAAGTGTTGGGACACAAACACGGGTGGGGACAAAAGTGTTGGGACACAAACACAAATGTGGACAGTTTATTGGGACAAAAGTGTTGGGACACAAACACAAATGTGGACAGTTTATTGGGACTAAAGTGTTGGGACACAACTCCACATTGTTCCTACAGGCCACATGACAAGCCCTGCTGTAGTTTTCTGTAGGATATGCAGATGTAATATGAAATCTTGTACACATTATATAAGAATTTAAGTTAAGAGTTAAGAAAGTCTTAACTCACAACGGCGGCAGTGCATACCAACAGCTTTGTCTGTGTCAGATCATTCTGTTTGTAATAACGTTGCACTTTACTGTCATGTCCTGTCCTCCAGAACACCAGAAGCCCCAGCCAGTCGGTGTGGAGCAGCTGGGCACGCTCCGTCAGCCGCAGGTCCTCGTAAGTCACCTTACACACGTTATAGTTTCTAAACACAAGCGCGTGTTTGATCTCTTGTGCGCCGTCCTGAGTTTGAATCGCTGTTTGTTGTTTGTTGTTTTCAGAGTGCAGAGCTGGGTAGCAGGTGAATGTAAGTGCATGCGTCCTTACACCATTTATCAAATGTCGATTCAATTGTGGGGTTCTAAATACGACCTTTTTGTCTCAGTTTCGGCTCGAGGCCCCATGTTCCAGACGAGTGATGATTTGGACCAGCATTACTCAGGTGTGCTTGGTCGTTGGTGTTTTTTGGTTTAAAGCAGATTCCCAGGATCCAATACCTACTAAAGACTAAATCTGGGTTTCTGTTGTAGCTATGGAGAGGAACAACCTGATGAGATTAGCACATACGATCCCGTTCACACCGGTCTCCCTGCTGGGTGAGATACTCTGTTACACTCCTCTGTACTCCCTCTCTCTACCAAAATTATTACATACATGTCCCGTTTAACGTACATCCATATTTCAGTCAAAGTCAAATTTATTTCTATAGAGCGTTTTATAACGGAGCATCGTCTCAAAGCAGCTTTATAATCTTATATGATCTTAAAAGGCCAATCCCAAATTGAGCAAACCTAGTAAGCCTGACAGTGGCAAGGAAAAACTCCCTGAAAATAGGACAAACAAACCTTGGGGGGGGGGACCAAGACACAAAAAGGGAGCCGACCTGCTTGGGTGGCCTAGATGTTAATTGAAATAATCAAGTTGGAGTAATAGTAAAATTTAAGATAATGAGTCCTCAGCGGTAATTTCTCGGAGTTTCTTTTAAAGAAAAAAGGTGGAAAATTCAAACAAATTCAAAAGCGATGGTTCTTTTCTTTACCTAATTTTGTTATAATTTATTATACTTTTAAGTATTTATTTAATTAACATCTAGGCCACCCAAGGAGGTTCGAGTCCCCTGTTGAGTCTTGGTTCCTCCCAAGGTTTCTTCCTTCTACTTTCGGGGAGTTTTTCCCTTGCCACTGTCGCCCTAGGCTTGCTCAATTTGGGATTGACCTTTTAAGATCGTATAAGATTGTAAAGCTGCTTTGAGACGATGCTCCGTTATAAAAAGCGCTATAGAAATCAAATTGAATTGAATTGAATTTTCTTTCTTTTTGTCTTCTTTAGCGACTTGGCTTTCTTTCACTTATTCTCAGCCACATCTTGCAGTTACACTTGCAGTTCTCCTTTTCAGACTTCCCTTTCGTATCTTTTGCCTTTCTTTTTTTCTTTTGTCGAAGGAATGAACAATGCACAGTACAAACATACCACACTGGCAGCACCTCTACAAAGGTGCAGCATTAAAGAATGGCATTGTCCAGCCTTGTGTGCCTCATCTCTCTCACACATGCCTTTGGTATTATCTGGGAACTTCTCAATGAACCTTCCAACTGTAATGTCTGGTTCCTCTCAAGGTTTCTTCCTTTAATCTCAGGGAGTTTTTCCTTGCCATTGTCGCCATTGGCTTGCTCATT
>JAVSBV010114633.1:0-20672 GCA_033117975.1 Parotocinclus spilosoma
GTGTGTGTGTGTGTGTGTGTGTGTGTGTGTGTGTGTGTGTGTGTGTGTGTGTGTGTGTGTGTGTGTATATATATATAAAATCTCCATTTTGTTTTATCTGTCTTTTATAAATTGCTTGTGACGGGTGGTGGCAGTCATTGTTGTATATGTGGGGGATGGACACTTGTTGAGCGTCAGTGATCCATGTTTCAGGCTCACCAATGGACTGAATGCCAAAAGGCACACGGCCTCGCACAACGTCTGCCACTTGTCTCACACCCCCCCCTCTTGGCTGTTATAAGAGTGCCCTAATCCACAAAGAGACCTCCACATGCAGAAGTGTGTTTCTTTGTCTGGGGCAGCTGTTGCACCCCAAATCATTCAGACTACACCCACATTTCCTTTAGTCACCTGGCAACCAGGATTTAATTAATAGTCATGTTGGCGGTTTTGTTCATTTTTTTTGTCAGGATCTTTAATCTTTCCTCTTCACCCCAAGGCAGCAGCTGCATATATGATCACTATTGCACATTAACTATAGTGGTGATTTTAGAATGTTCAAAGTAAATGACCCCCCCCCCTACTAATCTCCACAAAGGGCTATAGATGTTCACCTGTACTCGTGCTTCTTGCTCATGTTCTTGCTGAACACTGTTTTTTGTTTGCAGGTTGAGTTTGAACAATTTAAGGACGCTTTGATTCTGGTGCTGTCATCTACTGAAGAGACTCTACCTAATGATGACAACCCTGAACGTCCAGGTATCATCCATCTGTTAATAAGGGTGCCGTTTTTCCAGTCTAAGACTCATAAGTAAGCTTCTTGTGGCATCAGCACCGAAGTGGACTTTTGCAGTCACATCCACTATAGTAATAGTAAATCAAAGGTCACTTTAATCTTCCCCTGCTCATAAAGGAGCCATTGTGCTTTAAAGGAATAGTTTGTCCTAAAATAAAATGTACTGTTACCTTGACTGCCATTGTCTTTAATTCACCATTTCCAAAGTATCTTAGTATAGTTTTGTACTGAATTTAGAAGACTGGTGTGGCTAACAATTGTAGGAAAATCTCTAGTGAGAATTGTGGTTGCTGAACAGCCATGCTTTGTTAAATAAATTTTTATAAATTTCTGATTATACAAGATAACAACTACAATATGCTGGAGCAGTTAACTTTGGGCTCACTTTGCAAAAGCTTCAGACTTAGGTGTGTATTAGATTTCCACGGTTATACAAATGATGTGGGAGGTGTAGTTGCAGTTTGACACGACTATCATGCAGAACTATTGTGCTTTATTAAAAATGACCAAATTGCCTTTATTAATGTTCTTTAGTTTATGCTCAAATGAAATCTACTTGTTGCTTCTACTTGTTAGCTTCAGTATAATCGATGGTTTCACTGCAAAACGAAAGAAGCTAAATTTAGTATATTTTTCCCTCATAATACCAGAAAAGGTGTACTTGGCTCATTGAACATGCAAGTATATAATTTTTTTTCACACTCATTGCTAAAAGTAGTCAATACTTGTGAACATAACTTCAGCTTTACAAGGCATGTCAACAATTTTGGGGTTAGGATAAAGACTGGAAAGCCCTTCTGTACTGCTTAAAAATATGAATTTTCCCTCATTTTCGTGAGCAGTGTAGTACATGTGGGTCTGGCACAATTATGGAAAAAAAAAAACAGTTTCAAAATCGTAATTAGTTATGCAGTTACAGTAAAAGTAAACGCTCTGTCTTTAGTTGAGATAAATTAATGCTGTGCATAGTAAAGCATTCCTTTAGAAATTGTCCAGTTATGTAGATAAGGTTACAAATCTAAATAGGATTACTGTAGCAAAGTAAGGAGATTTCATTCTTAAATCCTGCCCGTTCCCAGTCAGGTCACAGTTTAAGTACATCTTAAGTGAACTTTATTTATCACTCAGTATACTTTTCCACCTGAGTCTGTACTTGGATACTAACAACTGTTGAAAGTATATTAATGAAAACTTCTGCTCTTGCATAAATAGCCATAAAGTAGCAATAAAGAACTAGAAACTGTCATTGTCTCTACATCAGTCTCATTCTCACTTTTACTGTCAGTTTCCCCAGAGGTACAACCACGCTTTGTAAAGGGCACTAAGCGCTATGGGCGTCGGTCAACACCAGAGATTACACACTCCATCTCAGATACGCACACTCTGTCTGCGAGGAGAGAGGAGGATGAGGATGCTGCAGGGGTCAGTGATGGGACGTTACCCACCAAGCGTGAGGTAATTTATGGATATGGACACATAGATGATGGATATATTCACATAGACTCACAGTTTCCAATCTTGAGAACTGTATGCTTAAATGGCAGGCCTTCAGATTAAAGTCATGGAATGTTTAGCAGATGCACAACAATGTAACCTTGAAGCTGCTAAAAATGTCAGTAATTTTACCATGACAATGAAGAGGAGAAAGTGTGTGAATGACTTGGAGAAAAAGCTTGAATGCATTCTACTGTATATTCATTTAACTTTGTGCAGGTATTAAGCTAAAAACTGTGTCCAAATATTAAGCATTTTATATTTCCAACAGAATTGCAATGTCAGAGCTTATTATTAACCAATACCAAGATGTTACTGGCTTTATATTCACCAGTTCTATGCACAGTAATTCACAGTAACCCCATATCAAATATTGATTAAGGCATTTGCTGTTTGCTATATCTGATGGAGAAAGAAAAGATCATCTTCCTGCCAGTGCAGCAGTGGCCCAGTGGGGAACTAACAAAGATAACTGATGAAAACATTGTGACCTTATATGCTTGCAAAAATACTTTTGAAGGTTGGCTGGTTGCCCTAATCATTTTTCTATAACAGCATGCCATGTCGTGCTTTGTTTCTTGTCTAAACTCTGGACGTCACATTAACTCTGACAATCAAGTGATTAAAAAAAAATAATAGTCCAGCGTGGGCAGGCCTTTAGGACTCATTTCTGTTCAAATTTGTTTGACAACACACTGAAGAGATGGTGATTAGAAAGGTTCATATTGGTTTGATGGAACTAGTTTGGATTTTGACACCACGCAAACTTTTTGTTTCAGTTTTTGTCCTCTTCATGCTACTTAGATTCATAATTCCTCAAATCTACACAAAATGCCTATCGAAGATTACATCTACAATATAAAAGGTCCACTCTTGGGCTGTTACTAGTGTGGAATTAATTAGAGATTTGCTGATTGCATTTGTTTTTTAACATGATTTCGTTTGTTTTTGTCTAATAATTATAAATTACATTATAAAGAAATATTTTTGGGACTGCCGGCTTGTACTTGACTGTGCATTCTCACTAGCTTTAGCTACAACCTCTTAGTTTTGTGAAGATCTCCGTCATGTCTCTGTCGTGCGGTGCACAATATGAGTGACTGTCACAGAATTGGTTAGATAGGACTGATGGGGGGATTATGCTGAAAACTGCCCAATTCCAGTCACTGGTCAATTGATTGGTACGCCTCTAGTATTAATGATCCTTAGAATCATATCTGATTTTTAAAACATTATTGTTTTGTGATATTATTGATATTCACTTAAGCATAGTGGTGATATTTACATTTTCAACTTTACATTTTGTTGAAGTGCAGTTTCTGTTTGTTTAAACAATCTTACTAGACTAAAGCATTTTATTTATTATGATTAGAAATATTAATATAAAAAATATATTTTTTATTATTTATAATATTAAATAAAATGCTTTAGCATTTATTTGTGTGTGTGTGTGTGTGTGTGTGTGTATATATATATATATATATATATATGTATATGTATATGTGTTGACAGGAATGTCCTCTAAAATGTAGTTTTAGTTCTGGATTGTAGTTTTTTTTCATCAACATTGTCGTTAAATGACAGCAAACAGCAATTATCACAAAGAGAATTTTAGTACAGCAAAGTTTTCCTCACGTGGAGAGTAAAAAAATAATAAAACCAGTGTACCAAAAGATGCACAGAGCATTTTTTTGTGAGAATTAAAAAAAATAATAAATAACTGAAACATTTTGTGGTTCCTTTGCTATCCTGCACCAGTCAACACAAAAGCTTTCAGTTCAAGCTGTGGAATCAATGTGCAATCTTCAGAGGCATTATACCTAGAATCTAGAATCATTATTCATGTAAGGGATCAGTAAAGACACTGATTTATTACATTATATTTCATTTTTATTTTAAAAACATATAAAGTTTTTTTTGTTTTTCGTCAGTGTGTTAAATTTCCAATTTTCAGAAGAAATAAAAATGGCAACGTGATCATAGAGACATACTACATGTCTGGGATGTTGGGTGTAGTGTTTTCAAGTGAAGGACTTTGACCTGTCTGAGGAAAGCTTCTGTGGTTGTCAGAGCGACAGCATTGTTCCCTTCTTAATTTGCCTTGACTGACTGGCTGCATCATAAGAAATGTGTGTGGAGATCAGCAGCTGTGTGTGCACATTATGCAGGTGTCATAGTGACACTGAGAACAGAAGCTTGTATAATCAGTGGTGAATATGCAGACACGTGCAGAGCTGCCTTTTAATGGGTGCATGTCTTCAAACCTTAGACATGTGCCTGGGGATAATTTGTATTGGCTGGGTTTTGTTGGTCTAGCAATGAGAATAATTTGGAGTTTTGTTTTAGCTGCTCCAGCTTCTGTTTTCTGTACTTGCAGATTTAACGCTAAAGACTGAACAACTGTGTTCTTTTAGTTTGTGGGTAATATGTGTAACATAAAACATTTGTATACATAAAATATTTGTAACACTTTTACACTAGCAATGGAGATGACTTATTAAAAAATGAAACCAATACTGATTGTATCGATCAGATAATCAATGACATTGTGATGCTACTTGGCTTGGATCCTAATGTATTAACTGTGTTAAATCATGAGTTTTGAGTAGCACAGTGGCTCGCTGGGTGGCAGTGTTTCCTCGGAGCAAGAATCCCCTGGATTCAATCCCAGGTGGAGCGACCTGGGTCCATTCTGTGTGGAGTCTGCATGTCCTCCAGTCCAAAGACGTTGTCTGTTGTTGACTGACCTTGTTTGAGCAACGTTACATAAGCAAACTGAGTTTAATTAATTGTTTAATATTTTTTAGTATTTTACAGTTATTGCTAATCTGAATATGATTCAGGACCCATCTTACTTTGATTCCAATGCTACGTTGACTATTATGCATGACTATCATTCTAAATGATCAAGTAAGAAGTGTAAACAGGAGGCACATTTGCATAGTGGTTAGCACTGTTTCTTCACAGTGGTTGGCTGATGTTCTTCCTGTGTGAGTTTCAGAGGCAAGCGTTAGGCCAGTTGGGAAATACTGAGAAAATATCAATAGATTGTTGATATACTGGGTGTGGGAGTGTGTAGTAGAATAGATCTGGCATGTGCTCTTCTGAAGCGTGGTCTTCTTAAACTGGTGATGGTATGAGAACAAAGATCTGCACTAGCAGATGTAGTAAAGGAGGGGGTGTGCACACAGAGGGCAACAGGTCTGCCAGTGGGAACAATATCCAACACTCTGAATGCCTTTACTTTGAATCCCATCTGCTCACTGCACCCTGAAAAACTCACAATAGAGTTTGTCACTCCCACCCCACCATCACACATGCACCTCCCCCTTTGCTGGCCAGACAATCCAAACCTGGCTATAAAAACATGCAAAGTGTATTTATGAGTGGATTTTGTCTGCTGCACATTTGGCATTTTGATTGTCCAGGAGTTAGGCCCTTTACAGATTCTCTGATTGCATTTCTGATTACTTTTAGCTAATATCTCTCTCTCCCATGTGCGTTTTAGCGCTGGAATGCTGACGTGAGCAGTCCAGAAGAGTATGAGGCAGAGGGTGAGTGTACAATTGAACGTCAGCCAAAAATCAGTATTCTTTCACCCATGATGTTTCTCTAGCAGCCACCATAGTTTTACACTGAAGAGCTTAGAGTTGGCCCAGTGGTGTGACTTAGGAAAGGGTAATAACAATAAATTAGGTGGGTGAGATGATAGTCTGTTTCTTTCAAGAGTCAGTCCCTGTCAAGTGTTGCTTTTAACTCGTGTATATACTTTGGGACTCTTTCTTAGGTACACTTTGTACCAGGTTGGACCTCCTTTTATATTCAAAGCAGCCTTAATTGCTCATGGCATCACACAATTACTGCAGATTTGTCAGCTGCACATCCGTGACACAAATCTTGTTCCAACACATCACAAAGGTGACTATGGAGGTTATTTAAGTGAACTCATTGTCATGTTCAACAAACCAGTTAGGAGATTATTTCAGCTTTCTGACATGACACATTGTCCTTCTACCAGTAGCCATTAGAAGATGCACTGTGGTCATAAAGGGATGGACGTGGTCAGAAACCATACTGAGGCTGTGGCATTTAAACAGTGCTCAATTGGTATTAAGTGGCCGAAAGTGTGCCAAGAAAACTTCCTCAACAATATGAAACCCCCACCAAAAGCATGAGACATTTATAGAAATACGGATGGATCCTTGCTTTTGTGTTGTTTACACCAAATACTGGCCCTACTGTCTGAAGTTTGCAGCAGACTTATTAGACCTGGCGACACACTTCCAGTCTTCTGTTTTCCAGTTTTGGTGTGTCTTTGCAAATTGTAGTCTCAGTTACCTGTTCCTGTTCTGGAACCTGGTGTTGTCTTCTGTTGTTGTAGCTTATCTGCTTTAAGGTTCAAAGTCAAATCAGTTTAAACCAGTCTGGCCATTCTCCTTTGAATTCTGGCATCAACGAGACATTTTTTTTCCCACACAACTTCTGCTCACTGGAACTTTTCAATTTTCCTCACCATTCTCTGTAATCCTTAGAAATAAAAATCCCTTTAGATCAATTGTTTCTAAAATATTCAGACCAGTCCATCTAGCATCAACAACCATGCCACAAACTTAAATGCATTGTCTGATTAGATGTTTGCATTAGTAACCAATTGAATAAGTGTACCGGCAAATGAATTTTTTTAATAGTATAGTCAGAATGGGTTTGGACCATTATGACGTTAATGACAATTAGATCATTTTTTATAATATTGGTAGTTCCAACATGTTGTCTTTCAGCTGTATTTAAATTACTGACATTCTGTAGTGAAAGCAAGTGTATATACGTATTTGTTGACGTATTCATTTTTTTAATCTAACCGTTGTGTATGGATATGTCCTTACATCCCAGAGCATCTCACTCACTATATAATGTGCGTATAGGTCAGATGCAATTGTGGAATCCTGATGAACCTAGTACTCCACGTGGCAGTGCTGTGTGCCTTGACGATCTGGAGGAGAGACTGCAGAGGGTCTGCCAGCAGCTCTCACTGCCACTTCATGGCACAGCTACTACACAAGAACTACGCACACTTTGCCAGCACCTTGGCTTAGAGGTATGTGCATATCTGCACCCGTAAATGCATACACACTTAGACAAGCAAATAAATGCTTCTTTGGATTTTTTGGGAGGATAAGGTAGAATCGTTCGTTCATTTCTTGTTTTATCCACTTGATCCGGGAAAGGGTTGGCATCAAGGCTCTCCAAGGCAGGAACAAACCTAGACAGGGCACCAATCCACGTTAGGGCACCAATCCACGTTAGGGCACCAATCCACGTTAGGGCACCAATCCACGTTAGGGCACATACACACACACACACACACACACTAAGGGGAGCTTTTAGAAACACTAATTAACCTAGCATACATATGTTTGGACTGTGGGCGGAAATCACAGAACCCTGAGTAAATCCACATGGGCATGAAGAAGACCTGCAGACATACACAGAGAAGACCCAGACCACTCCACCTGGGAATTGAACCCAAAGCCTTCTTGCTGTGAGGTGATGGTGCCACCAACAGAGCCAAAGTGCTGCCCTATTCAGCAAGTTAAACACCCAAAACACACCACAAAGATTAGCAACACTTACTTAAAAAGCAAAAGAAGATAACTGAATGCTCATTGTCATTCATTTTACTTCTGTCACCATACTTGAAATACTAGAGGCAGCACGGTGGCTCGGTAGGTAGCACCGCTGCCTCACAGCAAGAAGGTCCCGGGTTCATTCCCAGGGTGGAGCGGCCTGGGTCTTTTCTGTGTGGAGTCTTCATGTCCTCCCCATGTCTGCATGAGTTTCCTCGGGCAGTCCAAAGACATGTGTGTTGTGTTAACTGATTACTCTTAAATTGGTATTTACTTGAGTGTATAGGTATGGCTAGTCTTAAAATAACCTTGTGTATAGATATAACCTTGTGTGTCACTGAAATGGTCACTGATGCCGATAGCAAAAGATGAATAAACAAACAAACAAACTTGAAATAATACTGAGATGGCATGGACCGTCAGCTTTTTGCACACATTTGTTTGTTCAAATGCATACTGTCATTACAGTCATTTTTTCTTTTCATTATGTGATTATATGATTTGTAATCGAAAACATTGTATTCAGCTGAAGAAAAAATGCACATGGGAAGCATTTATAATAGTGGTCTCTGAACCGTATGTGAATGTGTGTATTTGTAAAGATTTGTGTCATTTTGTCTTTAGGTTGAGGAGGATGTCTTTCAGTCTGCAGGTGAGACGTGTGCGATCAGTGTGCAAGAGTTTGTGTCTTGCATCCAAAACAACAACAAGCCTCCCACCCCATCTGCCTCAACCCCCTACAGACAACTAAAGAGACACCATTCTGTACAGGTTACCCATTCCCTTCACTTACACACCACTACACAATGTCCCATTTTTTTTGCATTATTTTCACAACGTGTCAGCGTTGTGCAACTATGATCCGGAAGATTTAAATTAATTTAGCTAAACTACTTAATTATTGAAGAGATGTGAAGTGGATGTAATGTAATAAAGTATTTTTTATAGTCTAAACTCTTATTTATTCCATAATAAAAATCCAGTACACTGTAAAAGATCTTCCTTTTCTTTCAGCCATTTGATGAGTTGGGTCGTAGGATCTCGTCTGCTGTGAGTAGTACAATTGGTCTGCGACTGTTCTCTGAATTAGATGACGGAACCGGGCATACAGCAGTGGAGCTTCTTCTGGACACTTGGCTGGAGGAGGGCGTGGAGAACAGCGCTGAGATTCTGCAGGTAACGTGCAGCACTTAGACATTGTGTAAAATTATAAGAAATATTTTTGTATATTAGTATGGTTGGTGCAATTTCCCAAGTAGTTGCAGTAGCTTATGTGGTGAAGTATGTTAGGTATGTAAGGGCAGCACAGTGGCACGAACACCTAGTGCAGTCGCCTTACAGCTCCAGTGATCGCTGGTTCATTTTCCAACTGATTCACCAAAATTAGGGGACACATTTACAAGACACAATTGTGTGCAAATCTTTTGTGATAAAAAAACAAACAAACTTTAATTCCCGTATGTTATAGTTAATATATTTGTTTATTGTCAAACCCTATAGCACACCCTCCCTCTCCTTTTCACATTTGCAAATGGGAAGCAACTGAAGTTTTTGTTTGTTTATTATTTAATGTTGCATCAGCAACCATGGTTATTTATGATAGGAGTAAGGTTACATCGAAACTATTCTGGCAGATTTTTGATGGGCAGTTTAGAGCACCCATTACACTCTTTGTAATGAGGGAGAAGATCCAGAGTAAACGCATTCGTAGACTGGGAGGAAATGCAAACTCGAGGCAGAGTCAAAGGTTTGGATCGAACTGAAGATCTTTGGAGCAGTGAGATGGACGCATTAACCACTTCTGTAGCCATGCTTCTCCTGTAGTTTTGTGACACGAAAATTGAAACAGTCATTTGCTTGTTTGCTTTTTCTCTGGATTTACCTGAAATAACTGAAATGGTTCTTCGTGTGTTTTAATGCAGGTTCTAGATTTCAGTCTGGATGGACAGGTTAATCTGGGCGAGCTGACTGCAGCCCTGGAGAATGAGTTGTTGGTCACAAAGAACTCCATCCATAAAGCAGCACTGGCTAGCTTCAAAGCTGAGATTCGATACTTGCTGTGAGTCTACCTGACACCAGCACCGTCAAAACAGTACACCAGATGTTTATCATGCATTGTTTTTACTCTTATGTAACTACTCTATTGTGACCTAATACTAAAGTAATGGGTTATTTGTAGTCTGTGTACTACCTGTCAATTTTGTGAACAGTTGTAACGTATAATATAATTGTGCTATATAATTATAAGACAGATATCAGGTAAATAAACTTGTGGAATTGTTTGCTTGTGTTGTGTTGGATGCAGTGAGCGTGTTGATCTGGAGCTCAGGGAGAAAGAGAAGATTCGCTGTGACCTGGAGAAGGTGGAGAAGCTCAAATCCCAGATGGCCTCTGAGGTGGATGAGCATCATTCTGCTATTGAGCGCATCAATGATCATAACCTGCGGTAAATCGATCTGGTCTATCCCTTTAACCATTAACCTGCTAGAACTGTAAGCTGACTTGTGTATCCTAGCGGACTCAGTTCTTTGTTTACCTGTGCTACATAACAGGATGTTGGAGCAGGAACATAAGGACCGTGTTATTGCTCTGAGGGTAGAGCTGAGCAAGGAGGTGGAGCTTGTGCAGCAACAAGCCAATCAGCAATGTGAAGATCTGGAACAGGAAATTAACAAGATAAGAGAGAATGAGACCTTCCTCAGAGAACAACTTGCTCTAACCATTAAAGTAATGATATGTTAATTTTTGACATCCGTCCTGTAATGTACAAAATCAGTATTTCATTTGAATATTTTAAGATTATCACAGTAAAATTAGTAGATTCTGCATTTGTAGTTTTAGCACCGTTTATTTACTGTAGCATTATTAATGGCATAATGACCATATGTAACATATTGTTGACAATTGGACCCAAGGATTTACAACTTAGATTCATCACTCCATAATATTCTTTTCCATTGATCCTCATTCCAATCTTTTCTTTAGCATATCTTAGCCTTTTCATCCTTTCCCCTTAAAAATGTCTTCTGGACTGTTACCCTTCCAAAAAGCACATTTCTGATCAAGCTTTTTCAGACTGTAGAAGTTTCGACTTGGCATCCCGATGAAGCTGCCAGATGCCGTTATTGCTCAAGTGTAAGGGGAAGTCACACTAAACCAATGGCATATGTACGGTAATCTAAAGGCGTCCCAAAACTTTTGCACAGTATAAAATAACAAATATTTTATATTTATATATTTCACTACAAATTATATACAAAATGATTCTACACCTGCTAGTTTAAACCGTAAGTAGGGATTGCAACTATACTGCTTACAAAATATAATGGTTATTTAGAAATGAAATATCGCATTATTTTTGTGAGCAGTGTATAAGCTAAGGATTGTCTGAAACAAAACTGGAACAGGGTCTGTAGCAGTTTGGTCTTTAGGATGCCTAACATGGCGACATAGGATGCCTTTATATCCCAGTTACCCATCCGATTCAGTCCCTAGATGGGGTGGCTCAAACAAAATAGGAGTACAATCCCATATATAATTGTGTCGCTTGTAGAGTTTCAGTGAAATATTTGGGTTAAGGGAATGTTCTAAAGCCTAGGCCATCCATATTCAACCAGACTTTCTGACTTCTGGGGCAACTCCTGCTGTGAACAGCTAACAAGGTCATATGCAACCCTGCCACAGGTTTAGTGAGCACCATCTGCTCCTGGGTCCATTTGAATCTAGGTCTGTACTGCAGGATTAAACTTTACTGTTTATGTGAAGCACATGGTGCATAATGAGACCTTATTTGACTGGCAACTCACTGAATCACAATATATTTGTTGCTCCAGTACCTTCTGATTTGTATTTCATTTGTAATGTTTCTTGACTTGGGAAATTAGTGTTTCTGAATATGTTAAATTGTAATTTATAGGAGAATGGGCGTTTGGAAGCTGAGCTGCTGGACAGCACAGAACATCTGGTAGAGGCAGAAGCACAGCTAAAGAAACTGCAGAAGAATCTGGACAGTGTACTAAAGGAGAAGGTATTTAACCTAGGTATTTAATTTAGACCAAATGAAACCCTTAATAATGTAATTGACTTGGCTGATCATCTTAGTACTTTAATCCTTAAGCCAGAATTGTCCATACTAAGAGGACTAAGTGTTTATTTCATATAATAACATTTTGGCAAAACTGATCTGAGTTTTGAAAATTCTTATGTTTTTTGCATTTTCTTAATTTTAATGCAGAATCTTTCATTATAAACCATATACGTAAGCAACAACTTTGTGAAAAGTTTGAATCAAGGTCACTTTAGGATGTCTTGCTTCTTGGTTTGTTCTTTTTGCTATAATGGCAGCATTCACTAGATCTGTAATGAACTCCAAGTTTGTGCCAAAAACTTTCTTTCTATTAAAATCCTCTGTCTTCAAGTGACTCCATAACTTGGGATTAGTACTCCTTGATCATGTTTAGTCTTCAAGTAGTTGTTGAAAAGCTTTGAGCTCCATTGAACGGTGGGGCTTGGGTCTGGAGGAAATTTTTGAATTTCATAATTAATGAATGTCTATATGTAAATATGTTTCTATGCATGAGTGCACATATTGTATATGTGACCTTGTTCCGTTCAAACAATGCTCATGAAAAGTAATTAATAATCTCTGTCTGTCTGTCTGTCTGTCTGTCTGTCTGTCTGTCGCTTACAGTTTGGGGATTTAGATATGAGCAATGCCGAGTTCTACCAGCAGGAGGAGCGTCTAAGGCAGCTACAAAACAGCTATGAGCAGCAGTGTCGGGTTAGAGCCTCCCTTCATTTGCCCATTCTTTCTCTTCGATCCTTTTGCTGGTTACCACAACTGTAATTGCTTGTTCACAAAACTTGGCACATTTGAAAAACGGTGACTGACATTAGGGTTAGATGTAGAATTTGTAAGCTACAGAAATCATTATATTAATGGAAAGTCCCCATTTAAACATACAGTTACCAAGACTTGTAACTGTAACACTTGTGTGTGCTTGCATGCATACTCTAAATTACCATCATGAACCTATTGTGAAAAAAACGTAACACCTGCATTCTTTTTACTGATTTCTTATCGAATTATAAGGACATTCTGTCACCTGTTACAGTGATGTGGATGGATTAGGTTGAAATCTAATCCTATAAACGTTAATGTAATGACTTACTAAAAGTTAATAACATAGCTCTCTTGTTATGGGTCCTTTAGGAGCTACAGGATCGGATCGATGAGTTGCAGGCTCAGGTAGAGGAGTTTCAAGTTTTAAACCGTGCTCCCCAGATGTCCCTCGTGCCCTCGCTATCTGATGAGCTGGACAGCAAATACCCAGGCATGGAGTCAGACTTATGTGGTTCGTATGTGGTTCTCTTACTTACTTGCACACTTGCACGCACATATGACATTTCATTTACATTTTTATTGTGTGCGCGTGTGCATGTTTCTGTTTTTGTAGGCCTAGGCACAGAAGAAGGCCAACTATTTAATATGAGCCTAGAAGCAGAAATGATGCTAGAGCACCTGAAGGAGCAGCATGTCAGAGAGATTCAGAATGTCCAAGCACAGCTAGAGTCCACGGTCAGTTTTAACACACTTGCCATTTTATTGATGAAAGTACATCTTAATATTGTTTGTAGTCTAATGCTTGTATTTAATATTGGTGTTGGACGTGTAATTGTAAACTACAAATAACATGCATTTCTCTCAAATTTAAGCTAATGTTGAAACTGTATTTTCAGCGTGACAATGTGAGTGAAAGGTTAAATAGTTAAAGAAATCTTTTGTTAAATTTAAGAACTGATTAACACTTGGAAGGCAGTGGTAAGTAAGGTTCAGTCTGGCAAAAGCATCACGTCACAATTAGTTTGAATGAATTATAAATCCGCAATATTTTCACAATTCATTTGGATGCTTGCTAACTGAACAGTTACCAGACTAACGTCTCAAATGTTCAAAATATCGCAGAATAGTAGTAAAAGTTATGAAATAAGAGAGCAGCTCTGTGACTAATAGACACGTCGTATACATAGTAATGTTCTCTTCCCAACAAAAAGCAGTTTTAAAATATAAATATCAAGGACATGTTCTGGGAATCCAGTACTCATAATAATAATAATAATAGTTATAATAATAGTAGTAATAATAATAATATGTTGCTGAAGTCCACCTAGACCATAAATCACTGGTAGCAACAAAAATATGGACGTTGTTTATTTTGGGTTTTGTCACGTCTCAGTGTTTTATGTACATGAACTGTGGTGTGAGTAAATATTCACACTTGGTAAGGATAAACTATTGAAGTTGCTTAAAATCCTAGCTGCTGGTAGTTTTAATGGGTATCATATCCTTTGAAAGATAAATTGTCATAGCACGCTTACTTGTTACTTGTTTTTTACCATGGTGCACCCACTTTCTGTCTTTTGGAGTACTTCATTTAAAGGTGGATCAACATTTTCTGCCTTCCAAACCAGATGCTGTAAGTTTGTCTATACATGCATGCAGTGTGCATTGTGCAAAATCTAAACCAGTTCCATTTGATTAACATTCACCAGCTTCACAGTGTGATGCAAATCAAGTAAGGATGTTCTAAGGCCATCCCGTCTCTGTGATATTATTGGCCTTTTTGGTATGTGTATTGCATGTATGGTTAATGCGAGCTGGACCAGTGAATAAAATAATCTTGCCATATCAATACAAGTGATTAATTGTGTTTAATATAACATTAAGCACAATGTGTGAATGCAGATCCCTGTCATAATTCTGATTTTAATTAATCATGACAGGATGCACTTTAGGTGGCTTGAGCTCCACATGTTTGTGCAAAATGTGTTGGTCCATGTTCTCCTAGTACGATGGGAGTTACAAAGCTTGGATATAGTTGTGGTACTTCCTCAAATCCATATTATAGTTTACTATAAATATGTTGATACATGTATCTGCTGGTCATCCTGCAGGTGAATGAGTGCCAGTTCAGACTGAAGGAACAGAAAAATGCACATGTGGAGGAGAAACATCTGCTCTTACAACAACACCAACAGGTGGTAAAGGCTATAAGGGAGGAAATGACCCAAGCACTGGAGCAAGCTCAAAATCTGCAGGAGAAGGAGAAGCACAGTATGAATGTTCGCCATGGTGTTGAGCGTGATGAGCTGAACGCACTTCACCAACAGCAGGTTACAACCCTCATCCAGGAGGTACAGGACACCAGGAATCATGCGTTGCAGCTTGAGGAGCAGCGCAGGGTGCTGGAGGAGAGAGTGGGAGAGTTGGAGGAGAGTGGAAAGGGGGAGCTTGAAGAGCTGAGCAGGGCTCATGCTGAGGAGCTTAGCCTAATGGAGTTGCACCTTAAAGAAATGTTAGAAACCAGTCTGCATAATGAAAGAGAAAGGCTACACAATGTAATAGAGGAAGCAGAGAGGAAACTTACAGAAAAGTGGGGAAAAGAAAGACTGCATTTAGAGGAAATGCATGAGGAGACATTAAAGGCTCAGTTAGAGGAGGCACGGCAAAGAGTTCAACAGGAGGCAGTAGGGTTGGAGAGGAGCCTTAGGGAAGAGTGGGAGAGAGAGAAACAGCAGATAGAGGAAAGTAATAAGAAATTACTGCAGGTAGCATTAGAAAAGGAGCTGGCCCATATGCAGAAAGAACAGGAGGAACTTAAGAGGAGCTTAAAGGAGCAATGGGAGAAAGAACAGTGTCTTCTAGAAGAGAAACACTGTACTGAGTTGCATCGTTTAAAGGAGGAAATAAAGCAGCAGCAGGGACAAGAACAAAACAGGTTTAAGCAGTGGGAAAAGGAGAAAATTCAGCTACATGAGCAGCTGTTGCAGGCCAGACTAGAAGAGCAAAGAGTGAGGCTGCAAGCTGAGAGAGAGGAGCAGGAGAAGAGGTGGCAGCAAGTGCTAGAAGAACAACAGGGTCAAATGGAGGAAACTCACAGGGAGGCCATGCGGGATCTGAGTGTGAAACATGGTGAAGAGAGGCAAAAGCTTGGTGCCATGCTGGAGAAACTGCGGGCAGATATCAGTGAGGAGAGGTAAGACGTAAACACAATTTTTTACACAACCACCATTACCAGATTTAGTTTGAGTCTCAGGGATGTAGTTTATATTATGCTATTTTGCCATGGACGGTTCTCGGTTCTCCAGTCTGATACTAGAAAGCTGATTGTTAGACAATAAAATGCTAACAACGCCTGAAAATCAGCATATTAACCTTTGTAGTCCACATTTATAACAAAGAAGAAAAAAAGAAACAAAATAGCAAGGAGTACGTGCAGGCAAAATAGAAATCTAATGAAACACGGTTATGGCTATTCTGATTAATTTGCTGGTGCACAATGTGCTTCAAATTAAGACATACAATGGCAAAATTAAGACGTTTGCCATTGTAAGAGTAAACTAATAAACCATACACAATTCTCCCCAATTTTTGCTAAGCATGCGAGTACTGTAACTCTGGTACTGACTGTGTTGTGTTTGCAAAACACTGAACATGAAAAACATAGACATGGTATTGATGTGATTACATCTTGATGTCTAATGTAATCGACCTGGCAAAGGAAGCTGTTGTTTTCCGTTTCCATCTTTCGTTGCATTAATCCTGTGTATTTTTCAATATTGCAACTAGTAATAGATGGCCTAATCAGGCCAACTAATGCCATTTTGTGATAGTCTGCATCGGCTGATATCTGCACTCACGAGGGCAATATTCATATATTTCTATACATAGTTTCCTGCATTAGAATTTGCAGCTCTTAAACTGGGACTACTGAGTGACTAAAACAGAGATGCTGAGAGAACATTCAGTGAAGAAAACTTTGTTTCCTCAATTATAACTTGCAGCTCTTAACTGCTACTGGGATTAAAAACAAAAAGATGCTTTACACATTTTTCCCCAGAAACACGAAGATGCTATCATCTGTTGATAAATGTTATGTGCAACAAAACTTTAAAATATTTTTTTTAGCTATTAAACAGTGTGTTTAAAACTGAAATTAAATGTAAATTTAAGCTAAGCAATTTTTTTGTTTCATTATTAGTTTAATCAGTTGCAAAGAAATTAAGAGATCAGCATTATGAATCAGTCATTGGTCACCCTGCTCTCTAAATATCTTGAACCCATATCCCCATATCGGTTCAAAACTAATTGCAACACTTTTTGTCTTGCTTATTTATCTGTAGGACTGTCCTAAAGCTGGTGTGCTTTTACTTTTGATTCTCAAACAAGTTTTTAAATCTTACGTGGTATGCAATTGCTGGGTGGTTTTTTAAGGTGCATTATTAAATGTTAATTACCATGCACAGGATGGAGCTTGAGATCCAATTTGCTCAGCGAATTTTCTGGTGACCAGGATGCGGTGTTGGAGCGCTTTGAAACCAATATATGTAATCTGGAGCATCTGTACAAGAGTAAACTAGAAGCACCTTCCCAGAGTTATGCTGAAACCTGTGCACAGTGGGAACAGGAAATAGAAACTGCTACCCTGAAGGCAGAAAAGCAAAAAAAACACCTAGAGGAGGCTCCGCAGCTGGAGCATACAGTTGAGGAGCTTACACAGGAACGATAGAAACTGGAAAATGGCCACGCTGTTGAAATTGAGGAACTGAGGAAGACGAACCTGCACAGTAAACTGAATAATTTTGTAAGCTCTGTCAAGAGCAGAGAGATTTCTCTCATTTATAAACTCTGAGCTGCACCACCTTTTGCAGGAGAACCTGGTGGCAAAATCCTCGTTGCTTCTACAGGCAGAACACAAAGCTGCAGAACTTGAGCAACTGCTTAGACAGGCTGTGGAGGACTTTGCCCAAAAGAGGGCTGAGCTTCAAAACTGCCTTTTACAATTGGAGACACGGCGCAGTGTCACAGCCAGAGATTTGGTTGCAGGAGAAAAATTAGTTGCCTGAAGAACATGAGGTGCTGTGGGGGAAGATGGAGAAAGTCCTAAAAGACGCTATAGAGGATTTTCACAATGAGCGTCTGGAGCTGAAGACCACTTTGCCTGAAAGAAGGACTGATATGTCCATTTTGGTGTTAAGGAAAAGCAGCGAAAAACATTGTTAGCTGAGAGAGAGAGAAGCAGTCACCTCAAGTTCATCCAACTGAGCCAGAGCTCCCAAAACATAAATTAATGAGTAGGTTAACTGAACAGAACTATGCACCTGGTCCTCCCTTGCAGTCAACAATTAATCCTCTAGAGCCATCAACAGGTAATTTTGTTAGCGATATTGGAAATAGTGAGCCGCCCAGTCATTCAAAAGAATTAAATGTTCTGTCAGGAAGTTCGCCAGTAGCAGTGGGCAAGGATCTTGGAGAAGAATTCAGGGTAACAGAACCCATTAGTGCAGGGATGCTAAAGGTGTTCAGTGTTTTAAGTTCTAAGTAGTCTTGCGGTTGATGGTACACATGCCACATTCAGGAAAGAAGAACCAGATGATAAGAACAACTTTGATCGTATTGATTGCAATGAGAGAGCAATGTCCACTGACAGTGGATCCACTGGTGATGCGCTCTGCAGTGTAGATATGCCAGATCGTGAGTTTGTGGCCCCAGTTGGTGGTGTTGGAGCTTTTGCTGCAGGTATTCCTTTTGCTATTAATTCAAATGAATGCCTTCAGGGCATAGGGTTTTCTGATGAAGAAATGTAAGACAGACATGGGCACTGTGGATAATTCAGATCTTGACTACAGTACATGGAATAATGCTAAACAGAACAATAGTACTGTTTTGGACAGTGGTAGTAAAATAGTTGATGTAGAGGTTTTGAGCTTGGCACAGTTTCCTGGCCTCCACAGGAGTAACCGCTTTAGTCCAGAGGTAGATCTGGTAGACCTTTTAAAGGCCAACCTTGCACAGCCTAAAGAATTTTGCATTGGAGTTTCAAAGCAAGGTTCTGAATCTTGTGTTGAGATTAAAGATTAGACCAGAATCAATAATAAGAGTAATCATTATTACAGTACTGAAGTTCTTCAAGACCAGACCATAGCTTTTCAAAGACCGTCAGTGCTAGAAAAGGAGCAACAAGAGTCACCACATGAAGATCAGCTCGAGTTGCAGAAGATAACACTGCAGTTTAAATACCAGAACAACTTGCTGGTGCTCCTTCATGAACAATACAAATGCATCATGAATCAAAACCTCTCCCTGCGTAACCAGCTAGCCTGGATGCAGCAGCACACTGATAAACTAGAGCTGCTGCTGGAGCTAAAAAATGACAAGCTTCTCGCCAGTCAGCAAGCTTTGGAATGGAGCCATGACCTTCAGGAGGTAATGTTCACTTTAGCGATCCAAGTTAAAGAACTGGCATTCAAATTCCTGGCACTCACTGATCTTCATGTGTGTTATGAGGAGTGTGTCTGTGAGAACATGAAGCTCACAAAGCGAAATGGGAAACTTCAGAAGAGAGTGCAGCATCTGGAGAGACTGATATGTAGTGTCCTAGAGTTTGGGGAACAACTGTCATGTCTGCTAGAACATAATTTTTGGCTGCGTAAAAAGAATACAATGCTGAGTAAAGTGTTGGAAAAGCAAGATAAGATTCTGCTTGGTCTGCAACTGAATTTTCAGTCGTCAGCCTCATCAAATGGCTTCTTCCAAGAACTCGGCTCCCATCTCAATTTAAATATTGCTGGGCTGTCAGATTCAGAAGACTGCTGCATACTTGAGAATCAGAGCTCTTGTCTCGGTTACACCCTTGCTCACCTACAGGAGAGGTATCTCGGGCTCAACAAGAAGATACAGGAACATAGGTACCATAGCTTTGTCTAGCTGTCGAACTAGCTAGTTGCACCCAAAGGCTGCCTATTATACTCTTTCTTAGCAGTACAAATACCCTTCCCTCTCCTGTGACACAACCCAACTACAGAAGTAGTTCACATCACTGACACCTGCAGAGTTGCTGTGGCAGGAATAAACAGACCAATAGCTGTGCAGTTAATTTGTAGTTGCTATTCCATGTTGTGTTTTGAGTACCGGTAGTTCCTTTATGAAGCTGCAGCTTAACCTAGCTACGTAAACACATTATGCATGTTTCAACTTCGTAGCCACCACTATGAGATAATTTTAATTACATGCATAAAGCATGAAACTACACTGTTTGAAAATTATTACTTTACAAATTGTGGGCCTGTAACATGCACAGTTACTCTTGGTGGGTGGTATGCTATTTAACATGAGGGAGAAACTCACATTTGTCAAAACCATTTACAACCCTTTTATACAAAACCCTTAAAAATATCTCCTGTATTTGTCCCAAAATGTTACTTGTTCAGTACTACAGATGCAGCCATGGTGCTCCAAACAATAGAGACTCTGAACCCTTATGGCTGATTTAAGCTTTACTCATTGAATGTGACTTGAACAATGGGTCATGGTATGGTGGCCCAGTGATTAACGTGGACACGTCAGAGCTTCAGTGTCCCTGGTTTAATCCCAACCTCTGCCTCCCCCTGTGTCCCCCCAATTTCTGTGTTCACTCCAGGTGCTCTGGATTCCTCCCACAGTCCTAAGACATGCATTATGTTAACTGATTATGCTAAATTGGTCATATCGCGGCCTCGGTGCATTGAGGGTTTAAAAAAAATATATGGAAAAAATATATCGCGGATTTTCACAGTTTCCCAGGTTTTTGTGGAACTTTTCCATAAAAAAATACTACAATTTATTAAAAAAAAGTTAATGTTAATTCTAACAATTAAGGAATTTTATAAATCATAAAATATTACGATTTACAGTAAATAGCTGTTGTGTCTACTCAATGTGTAGGATATGACGTGCTGTA
>JAVSBV010114647.1:0-20665 GCA_033117975.1 Parotocinclus spilosoma
TATAAATACCAGCCCTTTAGAACAGAGTTCACATACCTTGTCCAGTATCCACGAAGCTGGTGATTGTGTTTGCTGCTTTGGAAGACCGAAAAAAACTGGCATTCAGTCCCAGTTTTTCTGCAGCAGAAAAAGTTTTGTAGATAGAAAGCATGTAGTCATGAGGCTGTACCGAGTCTCTGCTTGTTTTAGAAGAGCGTAAGGTCTTGGATGGATCCGACGGTTTGGGTCCGTCTGGGGGAAAACTGGCACCGATGGGTAAGACAGCGCAAACAGTGGGAACACACTTATAACGCAGAAGCACAATCAGGAGTAAAAATACAGCAGGTGGACAGAGGGTGTGCATGGTCCAAACGTATAAGAGCAAAATGAAGCGTAAAGTTCAATATGATGTCTAATGGATGTCTGTGTGGCACCAGAGCTGAAAGAAATGTGCGCACTGAGGAAAGAGCCATGCCTTAATAACGGGCTGCGTCTCATTCCACACACACAGCGTGAGCAACCTCAATAATCAAACACAACGCTGCACCTCTTATCAGTGATGTACAAAGCGTACACACAATGAAGCAAGAGACGCTTTCTTATATGTTAGGAAAACAGAAATACACAAATATTTTCGGTTCAAAATGTATCTAATTTTGAACCTTATCAAGACAGTTCATACTGTGAACATATTTATAAACATCCATATTGGTATAGGCCTGTAAAGTGTTCAGTACAAAGTCCTTTTGTACTTATTTTGTACAATACAGACACCAAAACGTTTACATTTGCAGCATTTAACAATTGGTACAGTATTGCAACGCAAGCAAACATGAGTAAAGGGCCTTATCATTGAATTACAGCTTAGCAGTGCTGGGAAAATAGTCTGGTCAATAGTCCAGTGCTAGAACTATTTCGCAAAAGAAGTAGCAACATGCTACTTTTTTAAAATATTTTTATTTTTACATAAAATTAGCTTAATAGGATAGTGTTTCCCGCTGAGGATCCAAGCTTCTAAAGTGACTCTTTGTAATGGATGAAAAAAAAATGCAGATATGCATATTTTTATGCTATTTTATTCAGTGTTTTATTTATCTAGCAACATGTACTTAGTTTCTGTTATTTGAACTATTACTAAAAATACTTTTAATTCCTACAATTAACATCTAAGCCACTCAAGGAGGATGGGTGCCTTTTCGAGTCTTGGTCCTCCCAAGGTTTCTTTCTTATAATGTTTAGGGAGTTTTTTATTGCCACTGTCACCTTAGGCTTGGTCAGTTTAAGATTGGCCTAAGAAGATAATCTAATTCTGTATAGCTGCTTTGAGACAATGCTTTATTGTAAAAAGCGCTATAGAAATAAATCTTGACTTGATAGTAGGGTTAAAATGCAGATTGTTGTAGTTTAAAACTCTCAACATTTTACCAAGCACAGTCTCCTACAACAATGTTTCTCAACCCTGATCCTGGAGCTCCACCACTATGCACATTTGAGTGTTTTCCCTATTCCCAACAGACCTGGTCCAACTGCTCAGCTCATTAACAAGAACGTTACAGAATTAAAGTCAGTGTGTTTAAACAGGAAAAGCACGAAAACGTGCTGGGCGGGGGGATTCCTCGACCAGTATTGAGAAACACTGTCCTGCAACAATAACACTAACCAGGCTGGCAACTCCAGTATTTAATGTGGGCTGGGAGGACCTCTAGAGGCCAAAAATCACAAATACAGTCAGTATAATGAGGAAAAACAGGGACGTATCCCATAAATTTTTATTTAAAACCCACATTACTACAGTGCTATTTTGTAGACAGGCACTACCATTTTAGCAGACGCCCTTATCCAGAGCGACTTACAACTTATACAATCTTACAATCCAAGCAGCGGTGGGTTAAGGGCCTTGCTTAAGAGCCCAACTGTGGAAGGTTGGCAGAGGTGGGACTTGAACCCTGGACCTTCAAGGTTTAGAGTCCAGTGCCTTAACCGCTAGGCTATCACAGTCCCGGTTGATGTAGGGCTAAGTTAGTGTGTTGGACTACTGCATCAGATAATACCAATACTAAATGTATCAGTAATTAATTACACCACTAACCTCCTGACCAGCAATGTGTGCAGGTATAATTACACTTGCCAGACACTCTTGTTCACAGATGTGATAGTCTTTGATCCAAGTCTTGATAGTCTTGCAATCTAAGTCATTGCTGGTTAAGCACATTGTAGTTCAAGAACAATGAGACCTTGGCAGAGGTGGGACCTGAACACGGCACCATCTGTCTATAAACCAATAGCTTAACCACTAGGCTACTACAGTCCCACTGTCATACACATTCTCGTACGGATTTTCTGAAGGATCTTTTCTTAGCTGATCAATTGCTGATGGTTCTAAAGCATACCAATCCTGAATTTCCCATAATATACTGTTCACAACAATTAATGGATATTTCAAAATGAAATATTGCTATCTGTTGTTATATGATATAGAATGTTAGAAAATTATTTCTCAAAAGCAAGTTTGTAATGCAAAGTTTAATAGTTGATGAAAATAAGTAAATAGGAAAACAACAGTACGTTAAACTTATTTTACACTCAGTCAAAGCAAATTAACCCAAATATTGCAAATTCTTTGAAAATTACGACAGGATAACTTAAGAACAAGCTTTGGCATCTTAAGCTTCTGACGGTTTTACAACTGATTACAATAACAGAAACTCGTAACTACTGAAATAACAAAAAGTTTCCCAAAAGAGGCTAAACAAATTTAACCAATAGTCAATTGAACACATTATAAATTTGACACGCGATTCAAATGATTTTAGAAAATACATAGATATATAGTAGATAGACTTAAGACAGCAGAATTCAACTAATAATATGTGGTCTCTATTTTCATAGGAGGAGTTGGATTTTTTTCTGAGACACAAATACAGGTTAAGATCTCATTTGCTTAAAGAGCGAGCATTCAAATCTTACACTGTAAAGAAGATTAAATGCAGAATGTTCAGCAGTAGTATTATATGCACAGTGGTTACTGTAAATGAAGAACTAGAGTCAAAGATGCTGCCATGGTCATCAGGGGGTGTTGGCATGGTGGTTGTGGAGGTGGAGCTGGTTGTGGAGGCTGGCGGAGAATAGGAAAGAACATTAGACACATTAAGAGTGGATACAGGTAACAGATGATAGAACGTTTTGTCATGTGGATCAGGAATTTTGAAATAATCATCAGTACTAGCAGGGTTATTGAATATGATAACTGCTTTAAAAATTACTTGTAGTAGTAGCTGAAGACATGACAGTAAAAGATCTTGACTGAGTTGTCCAATTATTCAGAGTGAAAACCAGTGTCATGTTCTTTCCTGTGCATAAAAAAAAAAAGAATAAAATCAAATCATTTTTTTGGAATTGAGGACAGATTTAAGATTTAAGAAAGACATTTAAGATCCTCACCAGATGTAGAGATGGACAGGTCAGTGAAGTTGGCCCAGCAGTTCTCAAATGGGATGGTTCTGTTACCGTAAAGCGCATTTACTGGATTTCCATTGGTGTCTTTGAGCATGACTGAAATGGTTAGAGTTGTCACTCCTACTGATACACAGTTACCCTGCAGACAAAGACACATGTGAGTGCTACAACACTACCGGTAACACAAGTGTCCTGTTATTGTTTGATGTAACTAAATCCAAAACACAATCCGTGTTGTGCAGCTTACTTGCTGGTCCACAGCTATGATGCTGGGCTGTACACTGAGGGGTCCGGGTTGTAACCCTGCCACTGGCTCTGCCATTACCTTTAGAGCAAAGACACTGCTCACTGTCTCAACAGCTGGGCCTGTACGTGCCACCTCTGCAGATGCCACCTGTATAAGTGATAAAAACATAAATTTGTTTTTTAAGCTATCTAAATGACTGACTTAATTTGATGTGTGCATATTCGTCATATGATTTATGTGATTTTACTATACTTCATATTTTTATTCTGCTCTATACAGACCTTTGGTCCAGTTACCTTTCACTCTTACACCTATATTCACAAATACTGTATGATGATGATGTATGATACTTTTTTGGCTTGCCGGTGTATACTGTGATTGCTAATGTTCAGATATACTACATTTTGTCTTCTTTTTCTACTAGATAAATTAGATGAGATGTATTTATTTACATAGCGCTTTTTACAATGGAGCATTGTCTAAATGCAGCTTTACAGCATTAAAACTCACAAAGTTAGCCGTTAGCTGAAAATGTTAAAATTGTAATAAATTAAGTTAGAGAGAAGTAAACTAGGCTTTAAACCACATTTAATAACTTCATAAATAATAACTGATTTACTACTTACTGAATTGTGCATTGTTGGTCAATTAAGATCTTTTTTGTTTAAGATATACACTTAACACAACAAAATGCTCTTACAGTGCACATTGATATACACTGCTCACAAAAATTAGGATTTTTCGAAATGATTACGAAGCAATTAAAAAAAGAAACATTTCATTTCATTAAACAAGTTAATCAGAAGAGCAAATTAAAATTTAAAGTTGTTCAATTATGCAAATGAGATGCAAACTCAGTTTTTGTGATTGAGTAGTAAGAGATATATTCATGGGATGAACAGAAGCATGTCAAACTGGATGAAAGTGCCACACATTGACTGTTCAGTAGGGTGTATGGCCACCCAAGACTGCAAAAATACACACGACAGTAAGGGGTCCAGCAGTTCAGTTCTTGTACTCATTTTGAAATATCCACTAATTTTTGCGAGCAGTGTAGTAAAACAAAATTACTTTAAATACTACCCATGAAAAAATTGTGGAATGGCCACACTTAAATGATGTTCATTTGGAGGAAGTGAACCTACAGTCCTAATTTGTAAAGCATACTTCAAAAACTTAAATAAAACTGTTTTAATTACTTGCATTTTTTCCAGATCAAATAGAAAAAATATGGAATCACTGTTGACGAAAGTGGAACCAGTTTCTAATTTGCATTCCAAAATTAAATACTGGAACAAGTCTGAAAATGCAAATTAGTCTGCAGTTAAAATAAGGTGCTTAAAGACCTCAATAACCTGCTGGACTTGGCTAACTGAAAGAAAACATAGCCTCAACATGATAATAATAGAAAATATAGAAAACGCACAACAAAACAAATGGCTGGAAACAGAATTCAACACCTGTGAGAGAACTGTAATCGATCTGATTAATGAAACAGGTTTTTTGCATAGAAAAGGCAAATGACAACCAGCACCAAGGCAGAAACAGAGGAAACAAGTTTACAGTAGGCTAAGGAGAAGTAATCATTGCATGTGGAAGGAGATATTCTGCAAATTACAAATCTGCATGTGCCAAGGATATGACGTTAGAACTTTTGTTTGGTGCTGTTTGACATGTAAAAGTGACAAATAATTCACAAGTGTAGTCAGACTGTTCTTAATAAATTGACAGAACGTAGATTTGGTGAAGATTAAGGCATTTTAAAAATAATTAATTAATATGCCATATTTGGATTTGTTTGAAAATCTGTTATTTGTTTACTTACTATGAAGTATACATACTGGATAAAGTGTGAAGGTGCCATAATTATTTGCCAGGGTAGTACAGTCACGTTATTATTATCAATGGACTTTTCCCCCCTTGCAACTCTGAATTATATACATATAGGTAGACTGGCTGTTGTAAATTCTCCCTCGGTATAAATGGCAGTGAATGGATGACTGCAGAAAGGACTGACAATCTACTTATATCATATACTGTCATGTTGGTAAAACAATTATCAGCTCCAGTTTGTACTAGCAGAAACATGCAAATGCGCTTTGTTAGCTACATATCATTGATAATTAAATTCAGTTAGCCCTAGTGTAGGGATAAATATGTTTGTCCTTCTCTTACCTGGTTCCAGGTTGGATCACTTGGTGGTGGTGTTGGGAGAATGACACCCACTGAAGACACGTTAAAGCCAATGGACTGACTCAGATTACCAGAGACTGCAGCCTGACCAAGGGCATCAGCAGCATTCTTTAGCACATCAAACTGCGCAGTCTCTGGATAAATCATTTACATGACAGTATTTAAAGTCTTCAACCTTAACTCTGCATAGTGCCTTTAACTAAATGATCTAAAGGTAATTGTAATGTAATTCTTACCATTGGTGCCATTGGTGGGGGCCTGTATTGTGAGAGGCTGTTTGATCTCCACCTCCACAGTCAGCCCAGTAGAACGTTTCCGCCTTAGTGTCCCACTGCCCTCCCGCACAATGTTGGTGATACGGATCATGCTGGGAGGAACCTTCAGGAACAGAGCCAGGTTTCTGATCAGCTTTTCCCCGAAAAACTCCTGCTCAGTCATGGCTGGAAGGTTGAATGCGATGAAAAGCACTGGAGCTGTGCGAATCTGGACAGGTTCTGAGCCTCTCAACAGGATATGTAGCATTTTATAATTGGGGTCAAAGAAGTTTGAGCCATGACTGGAGTCAAGCCCGGGGATATATTGTCCTAAATAATGGAGAGGACCAATGATGAGCTGCAGAATTCATGTTTGAACTACTGGAACATCAGTAGGAAGTGCACAGAACGTTATCAATTTGAATTATGCCTTACAACACTTGTAACTGAAATTATATCATATTCCATATTGATGTTACAGTACCTGCATAAGTCGGCTTAAGCAAGGTGTAGTCAGTTTTGTCCACATTCCACTGAGCGTTGTTCGGCGCAACCAGCTGATCATTCACATAGACATTCAAGCGCTGAGGATTTGAATAAAATACAGCCACCCTAACAGTCTGTAAAACAAAAAGCACAAATGTTTTATATATACAATATATTATTATATTTGGGTGGTGGATCATTCTCAGCACTGTAGTGACATTGATGTGTGTTACGTTGGTATAATTGGATAAGACACAGCATTGTTGTTGGCGCTTTTGAACACCTCAGTGTCAATGTTGGATCTATAATAACTCTCGAGCCAAAAACACCCAACCAACAGAATTAATTAGGCAGGTTGTAAGTGCTGATGAAGGATTAGTAGATGACTAAACAAACAGATGAGCTACGATCACTGACTGTACAAGCTCAAGCAATATGTGTCCAATAAGCACAGAACAGTAGAAATAAAATGTACTTGCCGGAAAGACATTTTTCTCATTTAAAAAATGGTGAGGGCGAGAGCCATGGTTGGCAACTTTTTTAGGTAAAGTCCAAGTAGTTTTTAGTCATAGACTATGATTTTGTAAAGACTGTGGATCAATATTTGCAAGACTACAACTAAATTCCTTATGAGATTATATCCCTATATGCTCCTGGTGGAATTTTACAAGGAGAGAAATGTTGATCAATGAAGTCACAGCTGCCCTTGCGCATGATATTGCTCAGAAAACAGCCAAAAAGACAAGACAGCAGAATGTGACCAGATACATTCCTTTACTTGTTTTGCTGCATCTCATTTGGTGCAGGATAGAGCTCACTTATTGGCTGTCAACAATGTTTACGGCACTGTTTGCATAAGTCAAATCTTTTTATAATGCTAGACATGGTTAATTTTATCAGAACATCAAAACAAGAAAAATACTTAAGACAGCTGTCCTGACCACCTTGCATCAAACAAATTAGATGATGCAAGCCCAACTAAATTGTCATGCAAGAGTAGTCATTAATTTATTCTGACATTGTAATTTTGTTTGGCAACACATGAAGGAGAATATGAAAGATATACTGGTAGTGAAACACTGTACCTCAGTAGGTTTAGCATTGAGCAGCATCAGTCTTAGTTTCTGGGGAGTTACACTACTGAAATAGATGTCAAAGGACTTGTTTGTTGCAACAATGCTGTGGAAGAGGGAGAGCCTCCTTTGACATGTGTAACCATTGCACCAGCCGTGGTCCTGTGGGCCTGCCAAGTAACAAGTAAATATAAGCTCGATATAAACTGAAGCTTAATACAGTAATGCTTGGAAGTTTTTTTGTGAAAATTGAATGATCATATATAGGTCATATATATGCAGAAATACATAACATTCTAAAGGGTTCACAAACTTTTAACTATCATATTAGACAAGTGAAACAGACACATGAGGAGGTGTGGCATGGATGTACCATTCAATAGGTCTACATAACCATCTCCCAGCACGGCTACAGGAGAGAGACGTCTGGTTTCGGTGTCTGAATCCAGACTCTCTATCACCAGCATTGCATAGTTCAGGCCAAAGCACTTGTAGCCTTGCCAGGTCTTCATATACATGCACGTAGAGTCCCGGATCACACCTGCACAGCATTGGAGATGAATCATTTTCACAGTGGCGTGTATAACAGTCCCTTACTTGTCTACTACAGGTATATAGTTGCTGTCCTTCCTTGTTGACCGTACTAATATACAAACTAATTAACTCTTTTCAGACATTCATTACATGCTGTTACAATACCAATTGAAACTCTACATACTCTACAAAACATATTCTAGTATTTGTCTATTCTACTACCTTTGTATGGGGCTATTGTATCCACAGGAATAAGGCTGCCATTAAGATAGGTGAGCATGACTTTTGGGATGCGGTAGTCTCCCAGTCCATGTCTAAGATCCCCATTCCACTCATACTCAGACAGTGGAATCACAGTTCCCACTGCTCCCAAGAAACTCCCATCTAAGTCCTTCAGCATGGTCTTCTTCTTAGCATCACAGTCCATATCCACACAGTCTGATGGGTTTACCTTTCTGTAACAGGGACAGGATACATTTTTGTAAATTTTGAACAGATAAACCTTAATAATACAATTGGATTTGGTAACCTATACAAATATATAAGTCAATTGTAACATCTTGTTGTTCAAAGTCAATAGGTTGAATAACTGAATTAATTTAGGAAAAACATTAGCATTTAACCAGATTCTGAGGTCTGTGGAGAATAGGTAAAGAACAGTAGCATACTGTATATGCAAGAAAGACATCTTATTTAAAATTGTATGCCAAAATATTTACCAACTAAATGATCTGCATAACCAGGTTATGTAAGAATGGGTTAAAACAACAGGAACTATTCCAAGACATTGCAGGAACCCTTACATAACAGGATTGTCACTGTTATTAGTTGATGACAGGCAAAGTCAAGTACAGAAATAAGAAATAAATTAGTTTTGTCCACTGGGCTTATCATAGATCACTTGTTGGTCCATAGTTTAAATCCCACCTCTGCCAAAAAGCTGCCACACTTGGGCCCTTAAGCAAGGCCCTTAACCCACAACTGCTTGAATTGTAAGACTGTATAAGTTGTAAGTCGCTCTGGATAAGGGTGTCTGCTAAATTCTGTAAATGTAAATGTAGTAATACTGCGTCTGTAAATCCTTTGCTGCAGCCTTTATTTTTTTAGACGGCTATCCTCTAGATCCTGGAACATGACAGAAGTCAGGCACTGTTGTTGGACACTAAGCTCTTACTCACAGTTGGCAATCTAGTTTATCTTAGTGGAGTCTGATTTAGTTAAGCTTCATTATCAAAGCAGCCAAACTATTAAGCTAAGGATTTTGTTTTAGGTAAACAGGGTAGAAAGCTGATAAGTTGACTTGTTAGGGATTTGTGTTACATCAAATTACATCAAAGTTTGTGTTTCTTCAAACTGAGAGCATCACTTAACAGTTAATGTCAGTGAACACTTTAATTAAAATATGTGAACAAGAACTACAATAGAAAGATTTCAGGACTTCATCACATTAAATATGCTTGCTATTTGATCATCTATATAAAGTGGAGAACATTTCTTCTCCATAAGGACCCAAAGAAGCATTTTCACTATTGACCTCAAGTGCATGTTTCATAACATTTTAACTTCTCAGTGCATTGTATCTCAAATTAATTTATCGACTTTAAGTTGCCTTTAAATGTGTTCAGTATATAAACACAAAGACTGTGGCCACCAGTAATTGACTCACTTCAGATCTGGATGATGAATGAAGACTTGGGACTCATCTGTACTGTTGCTCTTTGTGATCCTCTCAGTGCTAATAGGGTGTTGCAGGTCTTCATTTTCCGGATTGGTAAAAAACATATAATTTGTCTGGTCTGAGCACACATTCCTAAATCCAACAAAAGTAGTATCTAAAAGATATGAAGCCAGGATTAACCAAAAACACGAAACAATAAACCTTTTTGGTAACTTGTCAGTTACTTCAATTGAATGTGTACTAAAAATGTTTAAGCAAATGCATCTAGAATCACACCAGTGACAGTGAGAAGTCCGCTGATGGCATTGTAGCTCATAATCCCAGCATGGGGTTTCACCGGAGCTACATTTTGGGCTGATTCAAATGTTGGCCAAGATATTCCTGACCTGCCACCTATAAAAGACAAAATGCAAATGCATACAAGATGTACTTCATTTGATATGATTCAATAGGTATGAGATTAAGTTAAATCAGGAGATGCACCTTAATTTGTAGGTTGGTGTTATTACAGTAATTGAAAAGAAATTACCATTAAGAGGCCTTGGCGCCCTGTGGTCAGCACTGAGAGCGATGTTGTTATCTCTCATAGAGAAGTTGTCTGAACAGTTGAAGTTGGGACTGCTGCCAACAATAATTGCATTCTAAAAATGCAGATACATATGAGGATGATGGACAAGCAATTAAAAACCATGTTCAAAAACCAAAAGCTTAGAAAATATGGTTAGATTCTTACCTGTACTTTGATAGTTTTATTAGAATATGCATGGCTAACTGATGGAGGGTCATAAATTAATGGCATGATGCCCATACCATTATCAACAAGGGTCACGTTAGAAATGAACATGCTCATGGGCACCTAAGCACAGACAGAAATGAATGCAAAAACCATAGTCTATAAAAACAACATTAAAGCAGTCATTCCAAAATAGAATTAGCTAGCAACAATATTTGATTATACCTGGACATAAATGCCATAATCAAAACTTCTCCAAACTTTGAAACCCTGGATTTGAGAACAGCCAGACAGTCCATCTTTATTCATGTAGATGCCAAACAGACCTCCATGAGCCTCATTGTCTTGCCACTGTACTAATGAATTCAAAGATCCTATTGCCATATAAAAAAATGATCAAATTAAATAATTCAGATACAGAATATTCAGTTGTGCTGGTACAAACTGTATTATTTTTTGTATATACTATGCAGCTTGTGTGGTAAGTGAGGACCTGGGTTCAAACCCTGGATGGACTTACAACATACAAGTCAGGTGGTGTGGTTACAGAACATTGAAATGGACTGCCACCCTGCCCAGCGTGTACCTCTACCTGGGACCTCTACTTACCTCTATTCTGGGACAGGTTGACACGTTTGCTTGTGCTTTCTATCTAGATTTACACACACATGGTATGGCCGAAATAATGTGTACACCCTCAAGGACTGCATTATTTTAAAAAGAAGCATGACATCAAGGATTAATTTCCCTTTTTCTTGAAGTTAGTCAATCCTGATGAAAATCCTATAACATGCACTCTTAATTCAGTTGACAGTAATTGTAAATTGATATTAGAAGTAATTGAGGTTAATCAAAGCTGTTGTTTATGTCCACATATTTTGCAATAAAGTATACTTTATTATACATAGGACAGAAAAATGATGACAGCATTGACAAAGCATATAATTACTGTACCTGGACATGGTTCACCATCAATCCGATATCCCACTCTTTCATAACCAGCAACAGTGTTTCCCTGTAGAACTACATTAGTGCCCTCATTGGCCTTAAATAACAGAGAGGAAATGTTAACTTATTGTTATAGAACAGTGCTTTTTTCCTAAGATCGTGTATATGTTGTTGTTCTACACACCTCAATAGCTGCATTCCAGTTATTATTCATGGTCTCCATTCTACCATTGTAAGATCCGGGCCAGAGTGTCAAGGTAACCAAATTCCTTCTGACAACATTGTTGCTGCCCCAAACCCTGATTCCTACAAGAACAGACAAAAATAACACTTTTATTGTCATGTTCCTTGTGCTATAAAACAAATAAACAAATACACTAATATACAAATATGTAAGCGTAGTTTATGCTTACATTAAAACAGGATTTGGGTGTGGGTGGAGCATTAGCATTATTATTGAAGTATCGCCTAATTTTTGTGAGCAGTATATTTATGGTGAACACTAACAAAATACTGTACCTTCTCCTACAGTGTGATGGATAATGTTGTCATCAACACTCAATCCATCTGTTTCAAAGATGCCAATAGCCGGTGCGAAGCCATGGTGGAAAGCACATCCTTTAATGTACGACTCATTGTCTTTTACCTGTGAAAATATGATATCCAAATTACGCATGTCACCAATCACTCCCCAAAAGCAATATCAGAACTACTCTATGAGGAATATTGTCATTTTCTCACCGCTCCTAGACTGAGAAAAGCCACAGAATAGCGTGGATCAGTATAGTCCGTCCATCCCTCCTGACCAGTGTGGTAAAACTCAACATCTCTAATCTGCGCTTTACCTATAAGAATCATTCAATCACAGACACAGGAGCATGCTGTTAATTGTCTATAAAGTACTTTTGGTACTTTTGGTGGTTTTAAGGCAGAAGTGATGGTTTAGTTCTAAAGTTAAAACAGATGCCTAAGGGTTCAAAGCCCATTTTATCTTAACTGCTTTGTATTATTTCATTCCTCAATTGCATATTGCTTTTTAATATCGAGAGACAACATATCTGCAGTGTTTGGCCCAGCTTAATACTTAGTACTACTGGGCAAAGAGTAATCAGACTTTTCATGTAAATGTTCTCATAGTTAGTGATGAAGTTGTATACCTCTGTAGCTGATTCCGTTGTTGGAGAAAGCTCCCACTAGTACTCTGGCTCCAAAAGACTCTTTGAAAAGGTCTGGGTAATCCTGCCCAATGATCTTGATGTTCCTGCTCAACAGACCTACGTCACCTGCCAGTCTGTAGATTTGTGATGTACCAGGTATGGTATAGCTCTCCCCTGTATCACATAAATAGAGACTGATTAAGTACATGTTTGCACTTTATAATTTTATCCCACCCTCAGACTGTGGCTCATAGGATTAGCCAATAACTTTACTAAATATAAACCTGATATATATTTAATAAAGTGTTACAGCACTGCACATTTTTGGACTTACCAATATGTGTGTAAGTGAGTGGCTCAGCCAAGGTTAGTGTGAGGCCATCGCTTGACGCTGCTGTGACTTTGCGAGTCTCTGTCTGCCATGGGTCATAACTGGTGGTGGACAGCACGATTTCATCTCCTGCCTGTTGAAAGAAAAACAGTATTTAGGTAATACTGAAAATAAATGGACTACTTTGGAAAACGGTGTGTAAAAGGATTGTTATCCAAAATTACAGCAAAATTCATAGCAAAATGCTTTTTAAAATGCTAATCAAATTATACACTAAAATTACATGGAAAGCTAAACAAAAAAAAAGAAACACTGCCTCAGTAAATAAAATGAAATCAAAGTTTCAGGTCTGAATTCATTTACATCATCAGTGTAGCTACCTAAATGTATGCATTGTTTGACTGCCTCACAGTCATCATACATAGCTTTTTAACCTAATCTAGATCTGACTTAATGTAATAGTGCAATAAATGTATTCAAACCAAGGAACATACATAAAATATATAAACTAAAATATAAAAATGACTTACAAAGCCAAATCAAAATACAGAATGAGAATAATATTTAATAATATGGGATCAAATTCACAAGTTCATATCCATTATGTTTACTCACTATCCAGTCCACAGGATCCTGAAGTGAGAGAGAGCTGGATCCAGCTGGAGCTGTGCTGGCCAATTTTGTGCGATACACTTTGTGAGGCTTTCCATACAAATCAAGAGCACCAAACACACCTGAATGATAAGACTGCAAGTTAACATTGTTTTAAGGCAAAACTTTATGCAATGTGAGCTGGATTTTATCAATAGGGGTACAACCTAATCCATATTTTAATAAACACTACGGGCAATGGCCATGTATTGATAAAATAAGTTATATACTTAATACATTATGGTTTCTTCATATGTTTAACAATTGCCATTGAGTACAAGTGTAATGAGACAAACTCTACATTTACAATATCTGAATTACTCTGTGACTTTCTTACCAAGAACTTTAGATCCTTGGTTTACTCCACCAGGCAGAGGCCATTCTGGTGTGTAGTGGTTTCCCCTCAGAATAATGCTTAGCTGTCCGCTGTAGGGCTGGTCAGGCCATCCGGCAATCAAACGCCCTCCCTGTGGCAAAACAGAAATCTTATTAGCCTCCAAACCTGGTGTATGGTGCACTGGCTTGTTTCTCTAGTTTAATGTCAAAATGTTCCATAATGCAACAGAACAGTTTTAAGAGTATTATGATAGAGTTGGGTTTTGGAGATTCTGGTTAAAGGAATGTTGATCATAAGTCTTATGGTTCTTGTGATTTGTATGGGTTGGCTGACCTGAATGGAGATGTGGGTGGCATTCAGAATAATGCTGCGAGCTGTGTTGTTGGCTGTGCTGTTTATGTTGTCCAAAATCTCTAGAACCCCAACCACTGTGAGCTTGTTTAAAGCAGGGGTTGTGGTGTCTAGAACCACCCATTTGCCTGTGGAAGAAAAGTGGAAAAAACTTGCATTTTCATTTCAGCTTTTCCTTGTCTGGGGTTGAGTCTGGGGTTCATGATAGTGCCCTTTGGCCTGGTCAACCCACCTCATACAAACATGATTGACTTTGTCAGAGGGAGGGGAGGCTGCTTGATGGTTCAGTGTCACATTACCTTTAATCAAATTTTATTTCCTAAATGTAAATAAAAAAATGTATTGCTAAATGTAGTCTTTGCCAAATCCTAATCCAATAGCTCAGTCTCCCTAATCACGTGATGAATGCATTGTAGATAGTGATAGAGCATTGAGTAAATGTATGGCTGCAAACGTTTCCTCAAACAACAAATAATATTTATTTTCTTGATGCTGACAAAATTCCAATGATGCAACATGCACTGCCAATCGATAACAGCATATGGCTGCTTTGACTTTTTTATTATTCATGTACAGTACTTTGCTACACTTTGCCATTTGAGTACCTGGAGGAATTACAACATTGGCGCCCTCTTGTGGTACGGTGAAGTTGTTCTCTGGGGATGACTTCCAAAATGACTGATTGGACCAGGCTCTACAAACAGGATGTATTTTACAGATTTATGAAAATTGGATTGTATGATATTAACAAAAGTGGAATAAAGTATGTCATTTAATGTTACAACACTACTTGTCTTGGCTTCAGGTTGTGCTGCTATAGATAGAAACCTAGAGTGCTACAACAGCAGCACAATTTAGTTTACTGAGTGTATGTGACCTACATGTAATCAGCAGGTCTGCGGCTGGGAGTCGGTGTGACAGTGCCAGGCAGTGGCTGAATGCAGTTGGTAAAGAAGCAGTTATACATATTGAACCCCACTGTTCTGTCTGCAGTAGATCTGTCCACACTATTCCTCCGCTTCCTTCCTGAGATATTTGTCCTGCCTGATACTGTGGATAACACAACATGGCAAGAATTCCACAAATCAAAGAAATGCAGAAGGATTGATATTGTCAATCACATAGACTTTGTATACTGTGTATCACAAGAAAATAGAGAAAACAGCAAGTTTACCAATGTAGAAGATATTTTTTGTAACTTTATCCAGGTACCAGTCACCATTTACATTTACATTAGTATTCAGTGGATTAATTGAGGCATTTCTACTGTCCACTACGATTACGCGATCAGGACTCTGGGTCAGGTTGTGATTGATGATTACATAGTCTTGAGGCTGTTTTCAAAAACAAAAAGAAAGTGGAAGAGAAAGGTACTATTAATACTGACAAATCTTCACACATTTTATACATTATACATTTTAGACATTATACAAGGATAATGTCTAAATAGCTAAATTAAACCTACATTAGTCTTTAATAATAACTAATAAAATCATCCAAAATGCTTCATGTTTTATTGCACAGATTAAGTGCCAAAAGGAATAACTGTTTTTGTTGGATCAAATTTGGACCATTACTGAGACCCAAAAACAAATGACCTCCTATGTCCTGAGTATCAGGAATGTATCCGGATAGAGATAAATCACAAATAAACGTTTGTCTAAATGCACTCCATATGAATTTCCACTAGGTTTGTGAGGCAATGTTTTAATGTATATTATTTATTATTACTTAAAATTATTATTTTACACAAGTGTAAATGCATCAGTCTCTACAACATATACTTGGCTACCCATATCCTGCCCAATTCTCAATATTTCGCAAGTGGTGCATGACATTCATCCCTGCATTTGTATGTACATTTTAATGAGGCATTTCAGTAATGTACTATTTAACTATTACTTGAGCAAATTTACATTTACACAATTTACATTTACTCATTTCACCTTAAATATACAATGTTATTAGAAACAATCCAAGCTATTCTGGTTTAAGAGCCTCGCTCAAGGTCAAACATTTTAGTCCTCTACATTAACTTTAGTGTGGATTTTATGTATTTCTTACACCTCTTGCTGTCACACGCAGGTGTAATCTCGAGCATCCTTATGCAAATAGTTTTTGTCTTACACAGACAAAAAGTAAAACATGGTATCAAATTTATCGGTTTACCCTAAAACCGTAGAACACAGCACTGTAGGAGATGTTGCTAATCTGGTTAGCATTACGGAAGTACCAGTTGTAGGTTTTGTCAGAAGGAAGCAGTGCCATCCAACCAAATCGGTGAGTAATCAGTTTTTCAACGAAGGGAACAACACTAGTCCCTAGAATAATATAAGACAAGGAATGTTATGTAATCAAGTGTTATAAGGCCTTGTATTTAGATACATAAAAAATATGCTCAAACACCACTTCCATTAATAATATCCAAAGAGATAGAAATACCATGTGCATTAGTGAGAATGACATCCTTAGACAGGAGTGAGGTGGGTAAGGAGTTAGAGATGCCCAGTCGATGGAAACTTGTAGTTGCATCGCATACAGCACCAGGGAAGACCAGGCTCCAGTTAGCATTAGCAGAACAGTGGTCTGGATCCAGAAGGTTACTGTTCGGAAGTACCTTGTGTCCAGGATTTCCTTGTAAGATAATTAATATATATATAAATAAAGTTACATTTGTCTCATTTGGTGACTAATACAATTTGAAAATCAAACAATTGTGGCTCAAGGACCCACAGTGGTCCTCAAATAGAGGTGGGATTGGAACCCTTAACCTTTTGGTTCATTGTCTTGTACGTTTACATTTATGCCATTTAGCAGACGCCCTTATCCAGGTTAACTGCCTTGCTCAGGGACCCAACTGTGGCAGAGGTGGGATTTGAATCCTGGACCTTCTGGTTCATAGTCCAGTATCATAAACACTTGGCCACAGTTAACTTGTGTCTGTGTGTATATAGCAGTATTAGTACTGATTGGTTCACTAGATTTTTACTGATCAGTCACAAAGGATTCATATTTTAAAGGAAATGAGAAAACAGTGATGCAGGCTCTGTTTCTTCCCCTCTTGCGCATGCAGAAGAAAAGCCTATTAATGCTCTTTCAGATACCAAGTTAATACTTTTTATACCAACCTACCTTTCTATGACAACTTACCTTTTATATGAGATTCTAAGATAATTCTGCAATTATATTAACATTGTGTTGAATAGTTTGTTATATTTTTTATGTTTGATCTTAAGTTTATGCATATCGAATTTTAATTAACAGGGAGATCAGTAAGACAACTGCTGTTGATCTGACTGCACCCTGTCATCTTTGGGCTTATTCCAAAATTCACTGGGCACTGGCAGTGGTAAACCCTGGTCAAGGCACAAGATTCCATTGCACTGCATTCTGTACCCACACCACGACCCTTAACTTAACCCTTAACACTGTAAACCTTGCTATATAGAATGCTTAAACTGCTATAAAGCCAACAGTTGCCGTTTAACTTTGAGTTTTTTTACACTATGCAGGTGTGGTGCTATGACATAGTGCAATGCGAAAAAAATAGAAATTGTGGCCCCCATCTAATTTTTACATCACATTAAGACCAGATACAACTATTAGGCCAGATTTTTTTATTGCTTGTTTCGCGGATCCACCGGCGATCATATTTGAACAATACAAAAAAAAACCCCCAAATTTTTTGGTATTTCGCGGATCCGCCGCAGTACTAATGGTTGAAATAAAAAAAAATTGTAATAATTTTTTAGCTTTTTTCAGCCTCCGGTGGTGAGCCAACGGTATTGTTCTGTACATTTAATTTTTTTCCAGATTCAATTTAATTTAATTGTAGATTAAATAATTATTATTATTTTTTTTTAATGTATTTTTATTTCTTCCTTCTTCCTTGTTTTGATTCCACATAGTCATCGAGAAATTGAAAAGTGCTGAAAAATAAAGAATTAGTTTATTTTTTTTCCCTCCCTCCTTAGTAGATTCTTAAGTAGGGACATCCGAGGAACAAGCAATTAAAAAAGTCTGGCCTTAGAAGAACTTGTGCAGTATAATGGTCCGTCAATTCATGAAGCTCTATTAAAGGTTGGTTTCCACCAGTAGAGGGAGCTTGGTGTATGACGTTTGCTAACGTTTTAGCAGAAGAGCGTTAGCCAGCACGTGGCGAAGTGCTTCCGAATTTGTAATTCTCTGTATTTCTGTAGGTAAGCTGGTTAAAAAAAAAAAAAATTCAATGCACAGAATGCAGGGGAAATGACCTATCAATACTATAGAGGGGAAGATAATAAAACTAGTGAGTAAAGTGAGTGTCTTTGTAAAAAAATAGAAACTATATTTAGTGTGTCATCATATTTGTGGTTTCTGGAACTTACAAAAACTTTATTTGCATTTTTTTCAAATGTATTTAAGTGATTAAGCCACTAGTAGAAGGCATTGTTCTGTAACACAATTTATTAACTTTGTACTAAATTGAAAATTATTTTGGGGTGAAACAGTAAAAACACCTTTGTGTGTGCTAATAATGTGTAAGCATCAATCTTTTGTTGGGAGCCTATCTACACTTTCATATATACTGCTCACAAGAATTTTTTTTAGCAGTGTATATGTAGTCACAGAACTGTGCATTAGCGATATCCAGAAGAGAATACCTGTCAGCGATCCATCAATGTCCTCCAGAACCACTTCATGCTCCCATCTGAAGGCAGCCTTGTTGGGCGATTGATAATATTTGATTTCACTAAACTTGGCAGTCCAGCCACCACAGAAATCCATGCAGGTCCCGTCTATTCTAGCCACCCCAATGGCAGCACACTTTGGCCGGTCAAAATTGATAAACTTAGTGTTGAGGACGCTCATGCCATCATCCAGTGGTAGAACAATCCCTCTGTTTGTGCAGTAGTTTTCACCCAAGCCTAGCTCGTCCACATGGCCTACTAAGGTGCTATTGAGCAACGCAGCGCCTCCATCTAGACCCCAGCCACTCACGTGCTGCTGGAGGATGCGCTTGGTCTCCACTCCGGCCTTCTCGTTATTCACCATGAGGAAGTCGCTGAACTGCACAGCTCCGGCATTTACCCACTCGGCTCCCTTCTCGTTGTTCCAGGAGGTGAGCTTGCGAAACACGGCCGGCTGAGGTATAGTGGAGCCGCACGAACCCTTCTGCTTGGGAAAGTACTCCTGGAAAATCCACAAGCCGAACCAGCCCTGCGAGTGTGCTGAATTGTTGTAGAACTCACCTAGTGGCACCTGCTTTTGACAGATGTTAATGTCAAAAGAAGGGCTATCTGGATTGTCATGCATGCGGTACCAGAAGCCAAAGTGTGTTCCTCCAGCGGCTGCATTGTGTCTGATGGTGTTGTTGGGGTTGGTGACCCAATAGCCAGCTGGTGTCACATCATCGTTAAGCAGACTGGTGCTCTGACGAACAAACACTGCCAAGTTATACTGCAGGACATTTCCAGTCTCAATGCCATCCTCGATGAAGAAGGCTCCTCCCATGATGTTGTAGATGACGTTACGTTCCACAAGTAGCTGGTGTGTGTTATGGATGGTGACTGCACGATTGTATGTCTGATGGATGCCACAGCCACGAACGTAGGATTTGAACTTAATATCACCCATCAGGTGCCAATGGATGGGGTAGCGGCCCAGGCGGAATGCCTGACCAGCATTAAATATCTGACCAAGAAAGAAATTGAATATAACAATGACATGGTGGGTGTTAATAGTGTTCAAATGAATTGTTTAACAAATGAAAAAAATGTCTTATTTTAAAAAGGCAATCATCAACAACCAAGACGGTTTTATGTTTGAAAGCTTGAAATAGTTTTGAACAGTTAAGAGTTTAAAAGTTTGCTAATATCTAATCAACTTTTGTCCATAACTTCTAATATGTTTTAAAATTCCACCAACTAGAAAGCACTTTTATTTAAGAATGAAAACTGTTTAGTTAGAAAAACCACAAAACTGTAATTAATCTAATACAGTTGATTCCGGTTAATTGGACCACTGGTTAATGGGACCAGCCGCTTATTTGGACCAAATCTTAAAGTACCGAAACAAATCCTATTATATATGTGTAATGTTATTTGCTTATTTGGAACAAAATTCCACTTAATCGTACCAAAGAACGTGAGAAGTGAATAAGAAATATGTAATATCCGTGGTTGCCAAAGAAACTCTTCGTCTCTGGCATCACTACAACGCTCCTGAGTTTTTCCCCAGCCCTCTACTGCCACCTACAGGTCTTTGCCTAACATTTC
>JAVSBV010114664.1:0-20662 GCA_033117975.1 Parotocinclus spilosoma
GGACTCAGTCTGAATACTAATAACCATGTGATATATATATATATATATATATATATGAAATATAAAAATTAAGCAATATTTTATTAGGGTATATTTCATATATATATATATATATATATAAAACCCTAAAAGCTATTATGGTTATGCATATAGATTTGAATGAGAATATATAACAAAAAGTCTTAAACAATTCAATAATATAGGCAATTTTGATGACACAAGTTTTTGAAGTTCTGATGAAAACATTTAGTTCTCTTGAAACATGGCCATGACCTCTAATGTGCAAGTTCTGTAAGTGCCAATAAGCTTCCGACATCTCTCTTATGGAATATTTACTATTTATATATTTATTGTTTGAAAGCTTCCAAAAGATTGAGGTTTTGATGGCTTCATTGTGCAACTGCCTTCTTTAAATCCCACCAATATTCTATTGGATTTTAAGGCCGCTCGAGAACATGTTAGGACTGATTCTTTAAGAAAGATTTGGTTGGCATGGAAGTGTGGTTGGGATTACTATCATGAGTCAAATCACCACCAATGTTTAAGTTCAGAACAAAAGGAATAACATCTGAACTCATAATGGCTTTGTTGTTTCAGTGAATTCATGAAGGCAATCACAAGGTCATGGTGCCAAGATGCCAGTGAGGGAAAGATCCCCACGTCATCCCTTTCCATGCTTGACTGTTTGGCCAAACAATTCCAGTTTTATTTAATATCTGAAAAAAAAACTATGTTTCCAAAACTCTGCAGGCCATTCCTTCTGGTATATTCCAGTCAAAGGAATAGGCCAAGGCCTATTAATATCTCCTTATACGCATTGCATTTTGTGCATTAATTAGCTACAGTTGTATTATGGCAGTGAATAATCCCCACAGTGATACAAATACAAATTTATTTCTGTGTGTGTGTTAAACACAATAGCCATTCTACCTCTAGAGGGTAGTCGACATTTCACCATGTCACCATCATGTCACCATCACGTCATCTCTTTAGGCAGAGAAGGTGTAGAGAAGGTGTTGGAACAATTTCTGCCTATGCTTATAATGCCATGGCTTTACTAATGTCAACATAAATTTGGAAAACAGGATAAGTCATTATGTTCTTTACATACATCAGGAATAAGCCGCCCTTTTAAAATAAATCATTTAAAATTGTTTGCTAGGAAGGACTGGTACAGGTTACAACCTGTCTGATGAGCACATAAACTAGTGTAATGACATAGTGTTGGAATGTTACATTCAAATTCACATTATATAAAACAAATGAAAATAACATATCCCCCAATCTATATGATACATAACCTGTAATTAGTTTATATGTATTATAATAATGCATTGTGATTCTCGTTGTTGTGGTATTTTTTTATACTGATATTCACTGAAATTAAATATGAATATAAAAAAAACAATGAATTGCTATTCTGTTGTATAAACAACGAATATAAGTGCAAAAGCAAAACATGATGTGTATAACAGTTTTGCTAAAATGCTTCCTATGTCATTTGTCATAAACAATTACATTTTAAAATGACTATCTGAATAATCTAAATATTCTAATTTGCTTCAGGAAAAACACTGTCTGCAGAACTAATGTATCATTAATATTTCATTCACAGAATGGTATACCTTTAAATAAAATACATTGTAATAAAACATTATACTTACTTATTTATTTTCTATTTATCAGTAATAACTGGTAGTAATAAATACAACAATGTTTTACATATGATAAGTGGAGACAATACTATATACAGACGGAATGTGCTACATTCAGATTTTACAATGACATGTTGACCACTAATTATTTACATTTACACATACACCCTAATTCAGAGCTACTTACAACTAATACTGCATTGACGATGAACATTGTTAAGCTGCTCCATTGTAAAAAAAAAAAAACAGTTTAAAAATAAATCTGACCTGACTTGGTAGAGGTGGAATTTGAAGCCAAAATCCCTAGTGCCTTAACTGCTAAGCTACCTCGGTTCCACAATTACAGTTTTACTATCAAAAATGGTGTGAGACTATTTGGCAGTCAAACATGAGCTTTAAGTAATATATGGAATAATGACATGTTTTCTGTAAGTATATACATTTTACATATAGTATGTCTGCCAAAACACATGTACATTTACGTCATTTAGCAAATGCTCTTATCCAAAACAAACTTACAATTAATGCAGTCTTACAATCAAAGCAGTTGTAGGTTATGGGCCTTGCTTAAGGACCCAACTGTGGCAGAGGTGGGATTTGAACCCTGGGCCTTCGGGTCCATAGTCCAGTATCTTAACCACTGGGCCACCACATGTAAAATGGTTGGAACATGCTGTTCTTAACAACCCCCATCCACCACAAAAAAAAGTTCCCTGTTAGATGTGTCACAATGAGTAAATAATTAAATAAACAATGAAATAAACAATAAAATCAATACTGTTTATAGAATATTGTTTATAACTGATATTGTATGGTCATACACAGTAAAACTTTTTTTTGTGTCAAATAGAAGCAAGTACTAAGTATTTATTTAATACTATTTACAATAATATACCAGAAGGAATTATAACTGTTGTACATGTTCTGTGTATATAAATAAATATACAACTAGGTTTACAATATCTATTACAGTAACTGAATGAGAAGCTTTAGGATTCAAAAGCATATAATGACTTTCTATTTTTATATTTAATTTCTGTTTTTATATTGAATTACATTTAGTCTCTTTTTTCCTCTTTATATCGTTTTTAAATCAAAGGCCCAGAAGAGGCAAAACCAAAACCGAAGTGAGTATTGTGATTAAATACATAACCAAATAACACGCATTCAGAAAGAAAACAACTTATCTTTCACTCTATTTTAGGGCTTATCTGCCACCCTTGGTACCTCCCAAAATTCCTGATGGGGAGAAAGTTGACTTTGATGTAAGTACAAGTTGAAGCATGACTGTACAATTTAGTTCCACAATACAAACACCTCATGCAAATTACATTCAAATGCAAATTACATTTCTACAAATCCATGTTATCATACATGTCCTCACTATATACATTTTAATTAGAATATATAATTCAAGTATAACACATTTTTTGGACTATGTCAGGATTTTAATTGGTCAAACGTTTACAATACATACACTTTGCTAGTGTTTGTTAGAATTATTTTTTAATTCTTTAATAGGAATTAAATGTATCCACAATTGTCTCAAAATGCTTTTATTTTTTCTCATTCCTGTTTACACAGCTGGTGTAACTTTATTTCGTTGACCTCTTTGCTCTGAAATGCTTTGCTATTCACAATTTAGTCTGCACATTTTCTAAACAATTGAGGGCTGAGATTTGCGATGACCACACAAATGCATTTTTTGTCTTTAGGCCACGTTGTCACAAATGCTCATTTGTGGGATCATTGTCCTGTTGGAAGTTGGCTGATGTCTTTAGGCTTTACTTAAGTAATTAAAAATAATTATCCACCCCATGATGTCATTTACACAAACAATAATATTTTATCATTTTTGTACTAATTTGTAACTACATTATTTCACCGTTTTTTTTCCCAAACAAAACAAACCCATATCATTATACACACACTTTACAGGTTTTGTAGTGAGCTCTAATTAAAATTAGGTCTTGGGTTGCTTGGATTATCCTATTGCTTCGATTTCCAATATTATAAAAGAAAAAACATGTGACTATAAAGTTATGCCCTTAACTACAGCCACAGGTAACCCAATTACCTCCTTAGTTTACTCCCCGCACAAAAACGTGTCACCTTGCATGTTTAAGGTGATAGTAACTTCAGACTACAGATGGTGTTGCATGAGGATGAAGGGGGATTTGTACATTAAGAAGAGGTGGTAAAGTGCAGGGAAAATCTAGTTTAAGTTGTGTAAAATGGATCATCCACAATTTTGTCTAGCCGTTGTTTGTGCTCATGGAGCTATTGCATGCTATTAGGTGAGTTTCAGTCACAGGACTAATTTTTGTGGGTGAAAATATGACACCTGGCCAGTCAAAGAGCTTTGAAAATTATAACATCTATTGTAGGAAATACCACGACTGTTTAAAGAGTCAAGTTTAAAAGACTTAACATATTAACATAACATATGCTCAGACTGGCACATCAAATCAGAATTAAGTGCAAATATGACTTGAGCTGAATGGATTTTGAGACTCTGTGATCTACTAAAGAGCATTCTTAAATTTACAGGTGTTTCACAAAACATAGTTATGCATGTAGTACTTTAACTCGTTTGTAAATGTAAGAGTCCTCTCTAATAGTCAGGGCCTCCACAAGACCCTCAGCATAAAGGTACTGTTTGGAAGGTGGATCATTCTAAGCACGGCAGTGACAAAGTGGCACTGTTAGTGTGGACAATGTTGTGGTGGTGTGTTAGTGTGTATTGCGCTGGTATGAATGGATCAGACACAGCACTGCGTTCCCTCACTGTGCACTCTATAAGACACATCTACCATATCACTCCGCCTTGTAGATGTAAAGTCAGAGACAGAAATATAGTTAGTATAGTTTGTGTTAGTCATTCTCTAATACTTCATCACTGTTCGCATAATGCTGCCTACAGGATGCTGGTGGCTGGACATTTTTGGGTGGTGGACTGTTTTTAGTACAGTATAACTGCCGTCACAGTATATAACATACCACAACCACATCAGTGTCACTGCAGTACTGAGAATGATCCACCACTTAAATAATACTTGAACTTTGAGGGTCCTGATCATTAGAGAACAGAGTAAAGGGGAATAACAAAGTTTGTAGAGAAACAGATGTTTAATAGGTGAAATGTGCTCTGTGTTTGTTTGTTTTTATAATTACGACATGAACAATTTTAACGTCAAATAATTTGCCACAAAACTTTGACTTTAAATTGGAAAAAATAACTTCAATTTCATTATATGTACTGTATATACAATTTTGACTGGAAATCTAATACAGTTTATTTATTAATGTATTGTTAAAAATGACCACTGACATGAGCACAAAAGATTCCTTGATTGTCCTATGAATAGAAATTAAATGCTAGCATGGAAGATGTTCAGTTTGATGTCATATGTTAGGTTTATGTAAGAAATTATTTATTTCATATTACACCCCCATTGATCTGAAAATATGTGACTTTGTTAAATTGTTCAAAATAAATGTTGTGGTGCCCATTGCGCAGGATATCCATCGTAAGCGCATGGAGAAGGACCTGACAGAGCTCCAGTCACTAATTGAGGCACACTTTGAAAGTCGTAAAAAAGAGGAGGAGGAACTCCTTGCACTCACAGGTAGAATGGTGAGTTAAAAATGATGTGTTACTCATGAAGGTGACAAATCTGAGACGTTTCCCATACATAACAGGTTTATAGTTTGGTTTATACTTTTGGTGAGAAAGTTAATCCATTGTTATGCCTAATTAATCGTTCATAATCCTGAACCACTGACCAAAGCTGTTCATGGGATTTTGTCACTTTTGTCAGTCTTAAGCATGCAAAATTAGTTTCTGTTCTAAATTAAAGGAGAATCGAAGGGCCGAAAGAGCAGAGCAGCAAAGAATACGCGCTGAGAAAGAGAAAGAGCGGCAAGACAAGCTAGCGGTGAGTCATCAAGAGAGCAAGAAGTGAGATAAGAGTTTTTCCTTGGAAAACTAATAAAGTTTAATTCTTCATTCCCCAGGAAGAAAGGGCAAGGAAAGAGGAAGAAGAGGCAAAGAAAAAAGCTGAAGATGATGCCAGGAAAAAGAAAGTTCTGACAGATTTTCAGTACAGTGGATACATGCAAAGGGTGATGCAAATAAATCCTTTCATGCATGGATGCAGGCATCTTCAGCTAACATACATATTTACATTGTGCTGTTTTATTCACAGACCGATAAGCGAGGAGGTGCAAGGAAACAAACAGAGAGAGAGAAAAAGAAAAAGATCCTAAGCGAGCGGCGTAAAGAGCTCAGTATTGATGACTTAAGTGCAGAGAAGCTTAGGTACGAAACTGGGAGAAAAAAAATGCTTTGACCTTAATAAAGTACAGTGATGCTGATAAGGTTTTTAAGTATTTTAACAACATTACAAGCAACAGGACTAGAGTCACAAGAGACTGGTTCAGCCTGTTTGTCATATTTCATAGGGAGAAAGCCAACGAACTTTGGACGTGGCTGTATCAACTTGAGGAAGAGAAATTTGAATTGCAGTACAAATACATGCGTCAAAAATATGAGGTAGGGCTTGCAGTTCAAGAAAGAATTTAATATACTGAATGTAAAACAGCATTGCAACAAGGCAGTAACCAACATGTGGTGATTATAGTAACTTTTACTGTCACATGAATACATGCTGACAGGGACATTAAACTATAATTCACAAAGACTGGTATTCACACCTAGGCTACACTTGGCAAGACACTCTGCTTAGGCTTGTGCATCTTGCCCCTGGGTGGTTTCCCAGATATGTGATTGGAGTGAGAAATAGTTACTGTATGTATGGTGATTCAGATGAACTTTTGTTTCATACCTCTCTTGCAGGTCACTGTTTTGAGAAACAGAATCAGCGACCACCAGAAGAAGTGAGTAGCTCTGTATATGCTATATATGAGTCATACGTTGTAAACATTCTCATAGCAGGATCAAAGCAAAGCAATCATACACATCCAATCTTATCAAACCATAAATAATTTTAAGACTGCTACATTTCACTTGAAGGCTCAATTACATTCAAACCATGGAGACAGTGGGGGTAGAGGTGTGGGCTAAATGAAAAAAAAATCTATAAACTGTGTAACAGAAATCTTTAACAATACAATGGTTATCCAAATACAAAAATATTTCATTGTCAGCAGATACCAAAAATAGGCACTTGAGTGACATAATAGCAATTTGTTAGCCCACTACAATGATGTCACAGGTTCAAGTCCCAGTGGTGTCTTGGTTAGCTTGGTATCACTTATGCATGATTGTCCCACTAACTCTCCCCGACTATAATAAGTGGGATTTTAGTGAAGTAAGTGTTACCACGCAAGCACAAGACTTCACAATGTTGTGAGGATTGTGAGGCAGATCAATACATTTATGGCATTACTAGAAGAGGTGATTGTGTACAGGTGAAAACAATTACTAGCAGCCATAGAAAGAAATCTCAGACCTGGACACAGTACTAGATTTAGTAAAATACCAGCAAATGCAAAACATGCGGCTACAATTGAGAGCATTACAGTCTTGAGAATGTCAAGGCTCTTTTGCCCGTTCATGTTTACTTCATCTCATAGCAGCTGCATCTAGGCTTTCATTGTGCCACAGCCCTGTGGGGCTAACTACACAACCCACTGTGTTAAATAAAGGGTCTCAAAAAAGAACACTGCATTGCACACACAGACACACTTATCCTGGGTGGACACAATACTAAGCAGCAAGGACAGCTGAGAAGCCGCAGTAAGCCGCTTGTGAAGTCAGGCAGTATAATTATACAACCCAGAGATCTCAAAAACAAACCACATAAATGATATTTTAACTGCTGCTGACTTATTACACCACCTTAACATAGGTGTGTTTTAAAGAAAACATGTTGTAGCATTCTTTTATTATTTTGGAAGCCAAGATCGTGGGATAGATGCCATGGAGGCTGTCCATTGTGAACATGTTTGTGTGCCATATTGACAGAAGATGAGTCATCCCAGATTGCAAAGACAACATTCCATAATCTCTACTTTTTTCTGAGTAATGTCTGGATAGCACGTGATATTTAATCAAAAGCCTTTCACTTGTATGTAATAGCTTAATCACTCCTCTGCAGCTGTTTCTCTGGAACTAGGAAAAAGCAGATATTCATATTTTGTTTTATGCTGCTCTGTGTTAAATGTCTACAAAAGTTAGTACCCTTCCTTTTCACGAGAGATGTTCGGTTGTTTCTCTGTGCCACACCCTGAAGGGAACGGCTCGAATGGGCCCGTTTTTTCTCTAAGGGTTATGTGTCAGAGGTGCATCAGAGATGCCAGAGGGCTTAGAACCTGTAACTGAGAGTGAAAGAGGGAAGAAGATGGGAGTGACAGCAGCTGTCACCATTGGGTCAGAGATTAGTACTGTGGAATGAGAGGTTGAGGCCATGGGCTAATCACCTTGCTTTCTGGAGGATCAGAAGTCCTTTTTTAGCCCCAGTGTTGATGACAGAACTTTAAATTTATGGGAAAGGCTTTGGCCAGTATTGCTTCTGTACAACACCACTATTGCAAAACAAACCAATCCATTAATGGATAATGTAATGAATCACTGTATGTAAATAAAATATAAAACACATTGTGACCCTTAAACAAGTGGATGTGGACAAGCACTTCAAAACACTATTGGATCATTTCTATTTTCAATACAATTGTGGGCTGTTTAACATCAATTATATGTTCTGTGCAGACTAAATAGCAATGCTATGTGAGATACTGTTCCGGAATTGACTAAATAACCAAAATACTTCAGAGTTTCCCATACACTGATTTATTTAATATCGACTTTGACCACCACATATTGATTTTTTTTTTCAGATTTACTATAGAACTGTGCAGCCCACTGATTAGCTTGGCCCCTCCTTACTCGCTCATGTAATTTACTACACAATTCAATTAAATTCAAGTTTATTTATATAGCGCCTTTTACAATGGTGCAGCATCACAATATTACACTGTCTTAAAAAGCTAATCCCAAGTTTAGCAAGCCTAGGGCGACAGTGGAAAGGAAAAAGTCCCTAAAATGGTAGGAAGAAACCTTGGGAGGACCAAGACTCAACAGGGGACCCATCCTCCATGGCTGGCCTAGATGTTAATTAAATAAATACTAAAAGTATATTGCATTACAGCAAAACCAGGTCAATAAATAAATAACAAATTAATAATAAAAGTTAAATTAGTAATAGAAAAACACTTTCATGGACTGAGAAACTTTTACCTGACAGCCCAATGTATGTAAGAAGGCATTTTATAACATAGCATGGTGCTACGAAGCATACAAAACGTACACAGTTTTTGTTTCTTGGTTTATCAGTTTAACACAGAAAGTAATCCATAACTGTCCTGTAATCCATGCAGGGGTCTGGTGATGTGCTGTTCGAACGTCATGTAATTTCATGCAAAACTCCAAAAATGGCTCGGACAAAATTGTTGGCACCTTCAACTTAATATGTGGTTGCACACCCTTTTAAATCCATAACTGAAATCAGTCGCTTCCTATTATAATCAACAAGCTTCTTGTGCCTCTTAACTGGAATTTTGGACTGCTCTTCTTTTACAAACTGCTCCAGGTCTCTCATCTTTAAAGGGTGCCTTCTCCCAACAGCAATTTATGAACAGGTGTTCAATGGGATTTAAATCCGAACTCATTGCTGGCACTCTCCAGTGCTTTGTTTCCATCCATTTTTGGGTGCTTTTTGAAGTATGTTTGGGGACCCATGACCTAGGACGCAAATCCAGCTTTCTGACACTGGGCACTACATTGCGACCCAAAATCCTTTGAACTTCCACCATATTTGACTGTACTGTACTGTGTTCTTTTCTCTGTTTTCAGTAAACAGTCGGAAGTGCTTTATCAAAACGCTCTATCTTGGTCTCGTCTGTCCACGAGACATTTTCCCAGAATCTCTGTCCTCCTGGGTCTCCTGCCATAGCATTTCATTTCATTCAAATGTTGACGGATAGTTGGCGCTGACACTGATATACCTTGAGCCTGCAGGACAGCTTGAATTTCTTTGGAACTTAACTGAGTCTGCTTATTCACCATCCGGACTATCCTGTGTTGCAACATTTCATCAGGTTTTCTCTTCATTCCACGTTTAAAGAGAGTAGCTACAGTGCCATGGGCTGTAAACTTCTTGACTATGTTGCACACTGTGGACAAAAGAACATCAAGATCTCTGGAGATGGAGTTGTAACCTTGGGGTCATTGATATTTGTCCACAATTTGGGTTCTCAAGTCCTCAGAAAGTTCTCTTCTCCTCTTTCTGTTCTCCATGCTTAGTGTGGCACACACAGACACACAATGCAAATATTAATTCAAAATTTCTCCTTTTTTTCACCTGTTACTTGTCTGCAATAAGTTTATACGAGCATCACATGCATGAAACAAAGGTATTCACAGACAATTCTGAAAAGGTGCCAACAATTTTGTCCAGTCCATTTTTGGAGTTTTGCATGAAACTATATTATGTTTGGCTTTTTTTCTGTTGTTCCAATACACACTAAGGAAATAAACATGGGTAAAACAAAACGTGCAATTGCAATACATTTCTGGTATAAATACTGGATAAATTCGGGGTGCCAACAATTTCAGCCATGACTGTACTTCAGCTGTATGAACAATATGTATGATACATACAATTGATAAAATAATAATAATAATACTAATAATAATAATAATTTTGTCCTCGGTAGTGAAAATATGGCATTTAATTAGTTATTCTGCCAGTTTTCAAAGACAAAGAGTACTACTGCACTTAATTTAATCTTTTTAACCATTAGAGTTTATTTCAATGTGATCTAGTCAGGTCTTTTTCTGACAATATTACAAAACATGACAAGCTTCTAAGCAACATTGCACACTTTTGTGCTGCATCATAGTTTGGTCTATTTTTTTTTGTTAAATTTTATGGTAACGGATAGACATGGAAATTGCAAATAACTCTACATTACTTTGTTTTATACTTACATTATTTGATTGAATAATGATGATAATGTTAACAGTGGACACATAGAATGCAGGTGGAGTGGTCCCAGTCCTTCATTTACCATCAAACAGCATCATGATTTTTCCAGAACATCAATCTTCACATACTTCTGAAGCAAATCAGTGAACTTACCATTGGACCCTAAATGAAGTCTGTTCTTTTTTTTTGGTTTGTTTTAACATTCAGAATAATTTTATGTTATTATCGCTAAAAATGAACATAAGGCTTATTATTGTGATTGTGGAAAAAACTCTCTTAAAAAAAAAACCTCTCATAAGTTTCTTATGAGTTTCGTGTACCTCTTGTCTCTACTCACACAGTATAATAATATTGTCTATTGACACGTTTTTAATTTACTAACTTATTTATCTTTTTATAATGTTGTCAGATCATTAACTGTCATAATGAATTTGTCATAATTATGTAAAAAATTGGTATACTGGTACGACTACTGATATTTGTGTACACTATTTTCTCTCTGTCTATTCTTTCAGCACAAAAGTCTCCAGAAGCAAGAGAGGCTTGAGAAAATAGAAAACTTTCACTAGGAGAATCAGGATCTGCTTCAGACCCGTGGCGCTGATGTGACCCATGATTTATCCACGATATTCACGAGAACTAACATACTTTAAATCTATATTTATGATTTAATATTTAGATAACTGTCCATTATTCAAAGATTTAGAAAGCATTTGTAGACTATATATACTTCAGTTTGGATCTTCAGTGGTACGATTTTTAATAAATCCATATAGGTTCTTTCCATATCTTTTTTTATTACTTTTACTAGATTGTTACAGTTGTGCCAATGCAAACATATTCACTGATGTGATCACATCCATAACCACAGTCGCATACTGTTGATGAATAAACAGCGTTGAAACTTGATGATTCTGTCTATTGCTAAACAAAATTCCTTGTTCCTTAAACTGAAAAGGGTGGATTCCCAGTAACACTAAAGTATGACTTGGCATGATAAACTAAGACATAGGAAAGTGATTACAGTGCACATATGTTATCAGACATGCTCTTTAATGTCCCTTAAGCTACAAGCAGCTGTTCTATAACCAGACATTAGCTCATTATGTTTAGTCTTACCGGTGAATAATGTACAGGATGAGTCAAAGGACACAGAGTATGTAAGTATGTATAATTTTAAAGTATGGTTGTGGTGGCTTACATACTCAGTGGATGTTGTGTATTTTGCTTTTGTCTGAATAAACTTCCACAAGAATAATATCAAAGTCAAAATACCTTTTTTTCTGAAAGCTTTATTTGGTTTCTGCTGAAACAAAACACAAAACACCATAGCAAGGCAAAGTCAATTCATTTGGTAAGAGTTAGTAATGCAATGCATCAAAAAAAAAAACCAAGAATAACCATAATAATACCTCATTGTCCTCACCCAAATGTTAACCTTTACAGGTTGGCAGGAACTTAACCTGAATCTTTGTGCAGATTCTCCTTTTAAAAATGTCTCATATGTTAAAACTAAAAAGTAAAGGAAAAATGCTGTTCATTATAGACAGACATAATTCCTCGTTTACTAAGATTAAACGTTATAACGTGGTTAAAACGGCAACGCTGTAAAAACACATTTTAGTACTGTTTTACAAAAATAGCAATACAATTCTGGTTAAGCCACTATCATGCAACATAGAAATGAGCACAACACTTACAAAAAGATACAGGTATAGACACTCTTTCCATTCTCTGTGCAAACACAATTACATTCCCTTGGCTGCCTTTTCATTACTTTAATGGTATTTTACATGACATATAAAATGTTTAATTATATTTATATATTTTAATGACTTCACCACTCTACACCTCCGGTTCATTTATTTCTTTTAGCCTTTCTGTACCGTGGTGTATAGTAGGAAGTCAGATGCACGATAGCCATGTCAGTCAATAACCTGAATAGACTTCAATGCAGCTGAAGTTGTGTCATTCACAAAAGATTTCTTGCTCAGCCCTCGCTGGAAGGTAAACAAAAGAAAGAGTAAAAAAAACACAAAGTTACATGTGATTATTACACAATAATGTATAACCATAAAGTACAGTTTGTAATTACTTAAAGCCATATGTGACAACTTAAATCAGTATACATTGTCATGATTTTAAAGTGTTTACACTTTCAAACACTTTAGTGTTTAAAACACTTTAGACCTAGTATGCAGAAAACATGCTTTCCATTTTTTTTACTTAAACATAAACCATGGTGTAAATGAAAATAACTATACACAGGGTGCGAAATGAGTCACGGAGTGACTGTGTTTAGGTCTGATGATGTGTACAAGGAAGAAGTCGAATGAATGCAGGATATGAACTCAAATTAAACTTGGGTTAAGAATGAACTCAACATAGAATGAATTTTTCCTGAGTAGTTTTTACCACACATACTTATTCCACACAAACAAAAAGGAAGTAGTTCTACAACTTATGATAGGTTCATTTGCATATTAAAGCCACTCTCATTCTCATTAGATTGAGAAAGCAGAAATATTATAATGGAGTTCACTTTGCTGCCTGTTCCTGACACTCCAGGAGCTCTTTTTGTGGAAACTAGTGTGGTAAGATTCCACAACTGCAGCACAAGAACATACGGCACTGGACATTTCACTTTTTTTTTTTTACAACGCCCGTCACCTTTTCCCTGCTACTGCTTACACTCAAACAATGGTACTTTCACTGTAAGAAGAGCATACAAACACACCCATTTTTAACCCGACCCAGGTGATCTAAACTGAAAACAGCACTAACACACCCAAAGACATCCACCCTTTCACTCCCAGTCTTTCAAGAACACACCTTTACCCCACCTTCATGTACAAACACATGCTCTAGGTTATCTTAGGCCGTACTGCATACATCAAGGTTGTCAAGAATGTCAGCAAAATGAACTAATCACCAGCTTGGGAAAAAACAGCCCTTTCTTTTACTTTACTGACTGAAGATTGTTGGAATACTTGCTGGGTGGTTTGAGGAATAGACACAACAAATCCTAGAAGTCAAATCGTGCCTTATCTCACACGTGACAGTGAAGGATATGTGTACTGAGTGATGATCATTGAGTGATGTTTTACCTGTGTCTATCCACCTGTCTATCTTCCTCTCAATTTATCTGTTCATCTATCCATGTCTGTCTGACTTTTTTCCCCTTGTACTGACATTTAATATCTACCAAAATCTATCAAGTTTTCTATATAATGAATATAACTGCACATTGCATACATAATTTTGCATTGCATTTTTAGATTCGAATAACCAATTTAAACAACTACAAACAGGGAAACACTGAGCAAATTTGTACACAACAATAAAATTTAAGCCAACACTCCACTTTCAGTAAATGTCATTGCTCCTAGCTGACAGCTTTGAATCTCAGCAATTACTGTCAATAAACAACTTTGGTTCCCCACAAGCGTCAGTGTCCCCACCCCAAACACACGTGCATTCAAGCATTCAAACGTGATTGACAGGAAAGTAGAACACATTCTTGCCTGCAGGACCTTATTTGCTGTACTGATTAACTTAAGGCATGAGGGCTAGCATGCCTTACAGTTCCAGAGAACTGTGGTTCTGAACATTGACTCTGCATGTGTAGAGATTGCATGTCCTCTTAGTGTCCGTGTGGGTTATCTATCTGCCTACCGACCTAAAATAAACAAACTTTTTAACTTTCCATTGCCCTTACAATGCCTCTGCAACACAATTTGCCTAAAGTTTGGAGAGCCATAGGACATCCTGATGCTGTTCAAACATATACAGAGGTGACAACAGTACTTGGAACATCCCAAAGTGTGAATAATAGACTGTAGAATCGCTTTCAAGAGACTTAACTAAACAGTACAAAGACGACTAGGCCTGTTGCCACAACAGCAGAGGATCCCACAAGAACTGCTGGACTGTCTGATGATCCTGTCCATGCCCCATCAAGATCAATGTGTTTTGGCTGACTTGGGTGACCATACACCCTACTGAACAGTCAATGTGTGGCACTCTGGTCCAGTTTGACAGGGAATGTCTCTTGCTGCCACTGGACAACGGCTATGCGGCCAGAACATACGAAATCATCTCCATCGTGTTGGACTGCATGCCTGGTGACTAATTGTATATTTTACTGTTTATTTATTAAGCTTGTTGCATCAGCATCACATAAGGTTATATCCATACACAAGTTCATCTCAAGACTAGTCACATATACACACAATTCAATGCCAATTTAGAGACACCAATTAACTTAACATGCATGTCTTTGGACTGTGGGAGGAAACCAGAGTACCCAGAGTAAACCCACACAGACACGGGAAGAACATTCAGACTCCACACAGAAAGAACCCAGGTCTCTCCACCCTGGGATTGAACCAGATACCTTCTTGCTGTGAGGCAGTGGTGCTACCCACCAAGCCATCGTGCTGAAAGACAATGGTACGCATTGAATTATCTGCTGAACACCGTAGATCCCATAGAAGATGGCCTGATAAGCATCGTCATTGGACCCATCAGTGGTCAACTATCCTCTTCTCTGAACAACTACAGTTCAGCTTGCAGCCTGACAATCATCGTGTTCTGATCTGAGGTGAACAAGGAACACGGGTGAATCCACTTTTCATGTGAGAAAAGGACTCCTTTGGTGGTGGGCTCATGGTTTGGGCTGGCATCAGCATTGGTGGCCGTACCGAGCGCCACGTCATCTGAAATAGATTGCTGATTTCTGTCAGATATCAAGATAAACCCTATAGTGATACCATATGCTGAAACTTTCTTTTCATGGACGATAATACATCTCGTCAACAACATGCTTCATGGGGCAGGAATCGAATGCAGTGCCGAGCCTTCATGCTCTCCAGAACTGAATCCCATTGAACAGGCTTGAGATGTACTAGGAAGACGTCTGGCAAACCGTCCAATGCTTCCCACGACACTTGAGCAGGAAGTTGTCCTGGAGTAGAGTAACAGAGGGTCCCACAAGAACTGCTGGACAATCTGATCCATGCCCCATGGAGGTCAATGTGTTTTAGCAGGCTTGGGTGACCATACACCCCACTTGAACAGTGAAAGATTCTGTTTACCTCCATGAAAATGTCACTTGCTACTCAATCACGGTAATTAAGTTTGCATGTCATTTGCATAATCAAGCAACAATCTTTGACTTTTCATTTTCTATTCTGATAATATTGTTTAATAAAATTGCTTAATATTCATTTTTAAATATCCCCTAATTTTTGTGAGCAGTCTGTCTGCCTGCCTACCTACCTACATATCTAAAAAAATTAATGTTTACAGCACTGATCTGCACTGAGTAAGAGCTATTGTGAGAATGACTTATGCTTCATCAATTCACATGTCTAGCAAGCGAGCCAAATGTCAAACAAACGACGACTGCCCAGCAAACTAAGAAAAAATTTAAAGACAATTTTTAACATAAAAATGCATCTAGAACGGATTTCGATTGGACGGAAGCTGGTCGAGTGCCGAGGTATGACCATAGTGAGATATAATACATAAAAATACAGGTTCACACAAACCAGAAAGGGTGAGTTAAATTCCTTTCTTCCTTTTCCGTATTATGCAAAGCTTACAGTCACACTGACACTTTCACTCTCGTGCTCTCTCTCTCGCTCTCTCTCACACAGACCCACACACACACATACACATTTAGGGAACAAGAAACTGTCTTTTTATATGGGAGCATATTTGAGCTCATAAATGAGCACATGAGCAGGTATTTCATAAAAGAGAAGAGAATGGACAAGTGGCTGTGTTGCAAAGATTTATTCTCCCCTTGTTTTGCTGGTGTTCTCTGTTACAAAGGTGCAGTTCTTCCTACTCCATTTGTTTCATCCCCAAGCTTTATGCCACAATAAAAATTCACTATTAATTTAAACGTATCCACAATTTACTAACAGTTCTAGCATTGCCACTCACTATATATATGCCAACTGTACTTGCACAGGAATTCGGAACTTCAGGACCTGGGGGATACCCTTCAGAAACACGGGAGAGCATGCAAATAGCACAAAGGCTGCAGCCAGACTGGGACTTTAATAATAAATAATTATAATAAAATAATAAATATATTATTATAATTATAAATATTTAGGGATTAAATATCAACTGCCGGTGTTAATTATATGAATCTGATTAACGAAACTAATCTGCACCACGGAACAAAGCAGAACAAAGGAAGAGATTTTTTTCTGTGAGAATGTTCTTCTTATTGGTGTGTATATGGGTGTTAAAAAGAAAAACTATTTTTCAAGCCAACATGCCTCAAGGTATTCTTAACTCTATGACACATAATCTCTGACATTTCATACCATAGACACAGAAATAATTCAGGCTGTTGTGATTGTTTGCCAATTCTAGTTCTAGTAAATTGTAGTTCTACTAAATTTCCATTTTAAATGAATTAAATTAATATGAATTAGATAAGAAGTCCCTTTGTTGTGTTACGATATTTGCAATGATCTCTGTGTGACAAAATGTTTTAAAAAGTATTATGATATTAAAAGCATAACTTGAGGCACTCACCTTTTTGAGGAAGGGCTGAATGGTTTTATCAGACCATAGGCTGTGAAGAAGAATTCCTGCTGCTTTACTGGCTTTAGGCAAAGAGCTGTGCAGGTAGTGAAAAAATAAAACAACATGTGAAACTCCATTGCATTAACAGCAGAATGGCAACTGCTTTTTGCACCAAGACACTCACTCATTCTCACTAATTTCATTCAGCTGTTTGATCAGATCGCTGTTAAGCATTCTCTTTCCCGTCTCAGGTTCCGCTCTCATAAGGTTGTTTGTAACATGACAGGCCATTGCTATAGAACTATCAGAGGCAGGAGAAAGGTTCTCTCCTTTTGTGATGAGAGAGCTCAAGGCTTTGACGATATGTGGAAGAGAATGACGAGCTGCAGCAGACACACATCACAACTCGATTGGTAAAACAGCAAGAATCAACTATCACACAAAACCATAAAGTATTAGCTAACTAAGAGTGTACTCACACTAGGAGACCTGTACCACGCTTAAGCACATCTAACCGCCAAACTATGATTTGTTTGACTAGTGATCGCTTCATACCAGTGCATTTCAATGCTCAGTGTATAAAAGGCGTGAGTAATTCAGTTGGACTCAGGTACAGTACACATGTTTTGTGACCAATAGCCCAACATCATCTGCATGAATAGCTGAAAATCATAATCGCATAATCCATAAATCCATTATAAGGGATAAGGGAAGAAGTCCAACATGCAGTTAAATGTGCTATACAAGTGCACATTTTTCCAAAACCAATCCTTCTGTTGTGATGACATAAGAGTTCTTGGCGAGCGCAGGTCAGCATAGGAGTGGAAAGGAGAGACAATTATGCTCTGGCATGGTACAGGTCAACCAGACATAGTGTGAGTACACCCTAAAGACCAACAAGTAAGCATGTATAACTACTAACAACATAATTCAACTACTCATCAACATGACACCACAAACATCATGCTCTGTCTGGGTTTACCTAATTGTCTTTGTATATCAGGATTCCGTGACAAGTTCCCCACCAGGTTGATGACGGCATTTTTGACCTTTGCATCCTGTGACTCCAGTAAGGGGGATATGTACTGTTCACCCTTCAGCCTCTGAACAATAGTATAACTCATCACATCTGACACCTAAAAAACACGAGGGGTGACTATATTACAAATACGAATGATGATGCTAGCCTTACTACTAAATTGGTTTTATGAGGTAATAAATGTTGTTATTAGTTAAAAAATGCACACTGATTTTTATTTATAACAATGATATGTATTATTAAGAACATGCATTACATCATATCCTGAATGTTATTCTGAATAGTCACTAATCTGAATGTTTTTATATTCAAGCAATGCTTTTCTAAATTAATGTGGTTTTCTGATTACATGAATAGTTATATATTCCCTGTAAAGAATAAGCTAAAATATCCCTACTAACATACAGTGACCTCCATAATTATTGGCACCCCTGGTTAAGATATGTTAAAAGCCTTAAAATAAATTCAGTTTTTATTGCGGAAACATACTCTCACACTGAAAATTGTGGAAAAATGTAACCTTTAAATAAACAAGTAAACCTTTGGTAAACAAGCCTGGACGAGGACCCAAGTTTATTTTGCCACCACACGCAGTGAGGAGGATGATAAGAGAAAAAAACTTTTTTCTCACTCTCAATCATAAATGAAAACGTTTGGAGTTTGCCAGGGAGTGAAAGTGAGCTCGAAAGTGCATGAAATACTAAAAAACCAAAACCAGGATACGTCTTATAGAGTGCGTCTTCACCCGGTGGATACTCTAGTCGGGGCACACCTCGAGCCAGCCACGACTAGAGTCCGACTTAATAGAGCGCAAGAGCGCCGAACAGTGTCCTTCTAACACAAAGACCGGGTTGCTGCCGTAATGAGTGGAAAAGGACGCGTAAGCGCCAGAGGGCGAGCGTGAGCTCTGACGCGCACGGAGAAGGGAGAAGGAGAAAAAGCAAAACGGGTTGTAGCGCCAAAAGGACGCACATACAAGCCCATAAGTGCAATTATAGTCGAGTGTGCATCACACACAATAGGCATAAAGCGCCAGCACGCAAAAAATAAACTAAATGCGCGGGAAGCGCCAACGCGAACAGATCGCGAGACGCCCCCAAGAGCCAGAGGGCGAGCGCTAGCTTAAACAAAAGAGCAGACCGGGACTTGTCCTATTTGGAGCGCATTCCTGGCTGAAGTGAGGCTAAGTAGGCCGCGAGGACCGAAAAGCGTGTGACCGCGAATCGTGCGAGGAGCTCACGAGTACGGAACGGGAAAACCCTCAAAAGTGCCCCTACATAAATAAATACCTCAGGGGTTAAGCGACCGTACCGATCCTCCGGCACTACAAGCCCTCGGATCTCACCAGCTATCTCTTGGGCACACGGTTGGGCGCACGGGCGCCATTGGTCAAACGCGCGCCTGGACGGAGATAGATCCCCGGTAGGACCACGATGACCCGGCCCCAAACAACGCTTAAACCAAGCCTTTATAGACCATGGCATAGCTGTTCAGGATCGGGACATAATCAGAGATAGAGGATATAAACGCCGCCTCACCGATAGTTCCGTAATGGCAACCGGCGAGGATGGCCGAACGCTCCGAGGGGAAGGTAGGAACCCTAACATGCTGCAGTTCAAGTCACAGTTAAATAGCCTGGTTAATTTTTACAGATTGATCCGAAAAGGTTTATATTATGTAAGCACGACTGCAAAAAAGTTGGATTTCATTTATTTTAACATTCAGAGTTCCATATGAGAAAATATAAGCATTTATTGGTGTGGTTTATCAGTGTAGTTACGTTTTAATGGTGGTAGCTCTTAAAAACCTTAAGTCTTAAATAAAATATAAATTATGTATATGTGTACGATACGTCAATATGAAGTATTAAATATTGTGTCTACTGAGCTCAAACCAAGGAAGTGAGAAACTGTGTGGTTTCATGCTTGCCTGAGCGTACTGAGTCAGGCAGAATAACATAACATTGTTTGTACCCTCACAGCATTGAGATGGCAACAGAGCATGCTCAGGCAGGGGCATAGCTAATGAGAGAGGGAGAGAGAAAGAGAGAGAGAGACAGAGAAATAGAGAGCGAGAGAGAGTAAGAGTGAGAGTGAGAAGGAAAGTGAGAGTGAGAAAGAGAGGGTGAGAGTGAGAAGGAGAGTAAGAGAGAGAGGGAGAAAGGGGGGTTGAAAAAGAGCGAGAGTGGGGGTGAGAGAGAGAGAGAGAGACAGAGAAATATATATATAGAGAGAGAAAGAGTGACAGTGAGAAGGAGAGTGAGAACGAGAGTAAGAGAAAGAGGGAGAAAGGGAGGGTTAAAAGAGAGAGAGAGTGGGGGTGAGAGAGAGGGAGAGAGAGACAGAGAAATATATATATAGAGAGAGAAAGAGTGACAGTGAGAAGGAGAGTGAGAACGAGAGTAAGAG
>JAVSBV010114687.1:0-20660 GCA_033117975.1 Parotocinclus spilosoma
GAATTTTGAGGAAAGAGATTAATTTAATACAATTTGTAATAAGGCTGTAACGTAACAAAATGTGGAAAAAGTGAAGCACTGTAAATACTTTCCGGATGCACTGCAGTCAACAATCCCTTAAGAACAGCTACACCAGCCGAACTAATATAGGTTATATAATGTTATAGATCAACAGGCTTTTATGCTATCTCGTGGCAAGACTTCATGTTTAATCAGACCAAACCTGCAACCATTTGCATATCTGCCTGACATATAACTGCATGCTGGGTTTTCCAGCAATTCCACCAGCCTCGATTTCTTTAAGACTTCTCATACATTTCTGTAGCATCAATGCCATAGATTTCAAGAAATCGTTTTCTCATATGGTCTATGGTCAATGCATTTACTTGTAGAAGCTAAGTATCCATTCTATTCAATAGGACGGCATGGAACCGTTTTTGTTTTTTCATTGCCTCAAAACTTAGCGGCCACTGGCTAAATGCCATGATTTTGTTCAATGAGGGGAGCTGTGCACTGGCCTCGGCTGGCCTGGATTATAATTCACATTATGATTGGAGGATCAGTCAATAGGCTGATTCCCATTTTGATTGACAGCTATTTTGAGACATACACTGTAACTTGATCATTGGGTGCTCAGTCCCATCGCATATTTTTCAAGTATAATGGAAAGATGAACTGCAAACCATTTCTTGGTAATTGTTCATTATGTCTTTCATCAATTGACCCTTTCCATTTGTTCATTTCTTACACTTGAAATAAAACACACTTATAGTATTTCTTTGTGCCAGTTAAAAATATAGTTACAGCATTTCCGAATTGTTTTCTTAGTTTGTTGTTGGACAGTGCAATGCCTCAGCTGTACAAATTATCATTAGTGGTAACAGTTGGAAGTAGGTGTAAAAAAGGCTGAAGTCTTACACCTACAACACTATGGCCAAGGCCGTCTAAGCAGCCTAGCTCTGCTGGCTGTGGTTACTGAACGCTTTGTTTACTCTGTATTAAAATGCCCCCATGAATGCTTGATGGGGCTTTTATCACGTGACTGTCCCTGGCAGTCAGCACTCCTTTTAATCTTCTTTAGTATTTAAATAGTTGGTGCTTTAAGATACATTCAGTCATTTAGCTCTTATGGTTTATGGAACATGACAAAGTGTTAGGGTGTGGAATGGGCCCCCAGTTTCTCCAAATCTCAGTGCGATGTCGCATTTGTAGGATGTACTTGACAAACAAGTCTGATTTTTGGTGCCAGCTACCACGGGACAGCTACAGATATCCAGTAGAGTCCATGTCCAGATTGGTCAGAGCCTTGGGAGCATGAAGGGGACTAAAACAATGTTATGCAAGCGGTTTGAATGATCTGGCTGTTCACTGTATATTAATCTATGCAATTTACCATCTCAAACTTCTCTGCTTTATAGTTCTACAGTCATATTTTGCTTCTTGCTTTTAGTTTCCACTGGCAGTAACTGTTTGCTTATGCTAAACATTCACCATTTTCATTTGTATTTTCAGCAGTGTTATAATGACCACTAATCATTTCTCAATCTTTTTATTATACACCAATGTAATAAATACAGACATTTAAATAAAGACATTGTATGCAGTGTTAATACAGCAGATAGGTTTGGTCAGAAATGGTCTTTGTGGAACAGTAGCATTAAGGAAACCACTTTTTCAGGGAGGTCACACTAAATACCAACTTTTTCCCACAGATGGTTTTAAAAAAATGTGTGTATATTTTCTGTTTTCATCTTGTAAAAGTGACTTAAGAATAACTATTTTGCTCACGTAATTTATGAATGAAATGTATAATGAAAATATTCCCTAATGAAATATCCCCTTATTTTGTGAGCAGTCTAACAACAAATCTAATAGCGTAAAACCTTTGCACAGCACAGTCTATCTTGATTAATTCTTTTCTCCAAGGTCCATTTGGGGTGAACCATGGTGTGGAGCTGCACAAGGATGTGGTGGATTATGCAAAGGAGAAACTGGAGGAGTTCATTAAAAACAGTGATAGTTTTGACAAGTATGTATAATCTTAACTATTGTATTTTCTGCACTATAAGGCACACCTAAGACATGCACCTTAAAATCCGGAGTGCCTTATATGTGTACTGAGTTCCAAAATCTATAAAAGTATTGTTGTGAGAATTTGGAAAGCGCTACGCTTCATTGACTGTCGGTCCAGTTCCGGCTGACACAGGGAAGTATTACGTACAGTACATACAGTGTGTAAACCAATCAGAGAACATTAGTAATACGTACAGTACGTAGACTAAGCAAATAACTTGATAGGCAGCAAACACACGTTTACTAAGACTGTGAGGCAGCTCCGGTAAGACTCCGGCATCCTTGCTGAACAGCCATCTGGCGACGAGACTGACTCAGAAAATGATGAGAGGGAACCCGGAGTGCTTGATAGTGAAATTGCCCAGCTGTTCAATTCAGACACAGAAGATAAGGGACTTTGATGGATTTGTGGGAGAAGATTGATTAAAAAAATAATGTGAGTGTTTTGTTAAATAGTAGAATAAAGTTAAACCAAAATCACTGTTCCTTTACTTTGTCCAATATTTTTACTTATCTAAGACAACTAATTATAAGAATATTTGTTTATACCTTATCATTGTTTATACAATCAATATTTGTTGCACATTTTATATTCTCAATGAGAATGAGTGCCAAATCATTTCAGGTTTGAATTCTGCGAGCCCAGTTTTGTCGTGGGAAACTGTTTGGAGATCTCATCAGATGGCCAGCAGTATGATCGTATCTACTGTGGTGCAGGGGTTCAGAAAGACCATGAGAACTACATGAAGATCATGCTCAAAATTGGGGGTATTCTGGTTATGCCCATAGAGGATCAGGTAAAGTACTGACCTATTGAGTAATTTAATGAACTCCCATGTCCAGAGTACACTGAGTGGGTACCACTCTCACCTCGCAGTGATAAGGTTTTAGGTCTTATCCCCATGAGTACATCCGTCCTTAATGTGTGGAGTTTGTGTCATTTTTTGGAATCTAGTCCCAAGTATATCAATTTTTCCAACATCTTAGATGTTAAATAAGAACTGACTGTCCACATACTGTCTAACATTTCTTTTATATTACAGACCATGGCTAGCACAGTTCTAATTAGACAATCAATGTTGTTTTGAAACTTTTGACTCCTTGAAAGCTTTTGAAGGTTATGATTTTTTAATAAAATAACGTGGTCTTTTGAACTATGAAACTTAAATGATGCAATGGTTTGTTCAATCTTAAGAGAGCAAAATTACCCAATGCTGAACTATATAGAGCATAAGCAGAAGTGAACTAATCATAAATTCATTAGATATCCCATTTGTAGCAGCTCTGGTGGTTTGCTGTTAAGAGCCAGCTGTTGGAAACGTTAATTCCTGAGAACCTGGGCTCAGATCTCAGGTGGGGTATTTTATGAAACCTGTTGTAGACTCCAGACCTTCTCTGGTGACACTGACCTGTATTATTGCGGTAATTTAGCATGCTTTGCTCTGATTTGCTTAGCCTATTCTTATTCAGCCAAAAAATATTTTGCACAAAGTGGCCCATATTTAATTAAGCAGATTATGTATGCATTTCACACAGAACACAACATGAACAGGTGACATTTGATAAAAAAAGAGAAGCTGCTGATACTGGGTACCTTTTTAGTCTTTCATAACAGAGGCTTAAACTACAGTATGTAGGCTTACCATCTGAAAGACTGTTGTATTGTTCAGTTGTTTACCTTAACAAATCTAACACTGGGATGTTAAACATTTGAATGGATATTTCTTCCCCTAATATGTAAGTGCTTCAGCTGCGTCAATTGCAGTTTTCTTGACCCTTTCTCATTTCGAATTATAAGTGACAGGATGCTGAAACATTTTGATAGAAAAATATTTTCATCTAAACATCTTACAATTCAACATAGAATTGTGCACTAGGACTAGTTTAGGTAAAAACGTTTTTGTTTTTTTCCCACAAAGCAATATTTGGGCTCTTTATAAGTGCACCAGGTAATACAAGTGAAAAATCAAAGCAGCTTTATGTTGTTATGTCAACAAACACACGAGTGGCTGAGCTGTGTTTAAAGCTCTGTACATTAACTTTGTTTTGAATTATTGTTTGTGAAAGCACTGTGTTCATTTGTGGATGTGTTTGTGCTGCTTTTGCCATCATGTAGTGCACAGAATCGGTTGTAAGAGACGTTAAAAAAAAGACCTATTCCATTCACCAGCTGATTGATTGGTACATCGCTAATAATTATTAGGAACAATTAAACAGTGAAACACCTGACATGGTTATTTTAAATTTGGTTGCACACGATCTGGAGCCAATCCAAGCATTCAGTAAAGGGGGCTAGTCCTGTGTCTGTGTGATGCCAGACCTGGCTGGAACGAACCACCAGGACTTCAGCCAGGTCACTGTGATGGTAAGTAAAGGAATTTTCACTGTGAAAATATACTTGTCTAAAATATGTATGTTTATATGGTTGTCTACCATTTGTTGTGTAAATAGATATGTTTCTTGTTCACATTTGCTATTCAGAAGACATTGATTGGTTGGAAGTTGGAAGGTGTGCATTGATGGCCTGGTACCCTTCCCTCAGAAAGATACTGTTTACAGTGGCATAACAGTGGCTATTGTTTGGGTTTTGCAGTTGACACAAATAACCAGAACTGGTCAGAGCTCATGGGAAAGCAAGAACATTTTGGCTGTGTCCTTTGCGCCCCTTGTCCAACAGAGCAGAAGCAAAGGCAGCAAGCCGAACTACGTAATTCTGCGTGAGTTGCCAACACACACACACACACGCACAGAGTTCACTATACTGGTGGGGTCTTTCCAATGACATAATAATTACTTTAATTAATTTGTTAGTTCTCAAACCATTTTGTAGCTAAGAATATTTTTGAGCCACTCCCACTCTGACACACATTATTTTCCAAGCTCCAATGGAATTTGTACTCATTGGCAAAATCAAATATTGTTACCATATAGAAATGTTGGATTGCTGCAAAACTCTGATTACAATTGTGGTCTTATTAGACACTGGACCTTTCCACAAGAGGGCGTAAAAGTGCTTTAGTTGTCTGCTATCTAGGTCGTTCTGACATAGCTATTAGGAGGTGTCGAGAACATTGGTTCTGTGAGGGCATGCACATAGGGCATACAGGTTCTAGATTGCCCAGTCACACCCTCGGTAGAGGGGACTGCTTGATCCATCGAATTAAAACGAGCAGCTTCCATACTTTTGTTGTCCACTATCCAGACACGGGTGGCACCTTTACTACGCACCATGCCAGGACCATTTCAGTGTCAAAGTGTCAAAACGTGTCACAACACCCATTACGTGTCCTGCTATTGACAGCCAGCCACCGTCTCCTATGGTGCAGTGGTGTCGTTAACTACTGTAGAAATATGAACGGTTATGGACTGGATCCATATTGTGTTTAGCGACAAATCCAAAAATGCTTGGGTTTGGTATGGGGGCCATTCATGGTAAAGCAATTAAATCCTGCCTTTTTTATACGAAACCGAGGAAATGCAGTGCAATTTTGAGTTCCTGATGCTTGCATCACATCAGCTTCCTACTAGAGTTCCTACTAGCAGTGTGAATGCAAATAAAATGCAAACAATGGTTTAATGGGGTGATGGCTCCTGCTTAGTGTAAAAGCGTCTAAATCTACATCTAACCCTTACTTTAACCTCAATAACCTTATTTTGACCTTTTTTTTTAGATTTTGCAAAGAAAGTTGCCGTTTCTGTAAAAAACAACAAACAAACAAAAAAACAGTTTTCCCCATGGGACAAGCACAAGTTCCCACAAGTCCTACCCTCAATGGGATATTGGTCTACAGGTTTTGAATGCTTACATTACAAACACACATTTAACTACTCATAATTATTATTGGTCAATCTCAGACAACTTTATTGTATTTTTATGTGGATTTTCCTGTTACTGTAAGTCAGTTATTAATACAGAAAGAATACAGAATTAGCCAATAAAATGTAACCACATGATGTCCATATTAATATCTGTAGGACACATTCTAATAATTAGAAGTGGGAATATGATATAAATAAATGTGTATTTTAAAGGAAAATGTGGATTTCTTATGGGGGGAAAAATGAATGAATTTTTAATTATAATAAATTATAAAGTATAATTTAAAAGACCAGGGGCAGCTAATAAATATCTGTCAGTGTTTTAGTTAGACGATAGAATGCAGTGCCTGTGCTGGCAATCAAGATGTAACTCTTTGAACTCACAGTTTTCCTTTCTTTAAGCATTCATCAAAAAAATATATTTTTTGGCCCACCACCATCCCCCCTCTTCAGAGGACTATTAATACTTTATTATTTATTTATTATTAAGCATTCATTTTTAAAGTACCGGTAGGCTTCTCCATCAAGGTTGTTTTGGCTTGTGAGCTAACGATTGTGTTTTTGCATGCAACATATAGCATCTCTGTCGGTGAGGAGCCTGCAGGACCTGGCGCGTATCTACATACGTCGCACGCTCCGCGGCCTTACCAGCGAAGAGAATGCGAGTAAGGGTGTGGGGCTGAGGACGGCACAGAAACGCAAACGCAGACGCTGCCGGCGCCAGAATCACCACCGGGTCAACACCTACGTGTTTGTGGGCAACCAGCTGATACCGCAGCCCATTGATAGCGAGGAGGATGAGAAGATAGACGACGAAGACAGCCGAGAGGAGGAACAGGACAAAGAACAGGAGGAGGACAAGCCTGAGCCACCTCGGGTCAATTTGCTGAGAGACAAAATTCTGAGCCTTCCGCTGCCTGAGCCGCTCAAGGCCTACCTGCTGTACTATCGTGACAAATGAAGAAATGATCTGCACTTCTGGCTATTATCAAGATTTTTTTTTTTTTATTAATGACTCTTCCTCTCTTAATTTCTTCCTTAATGTAGCATAATTTAAGATTTTCCAATGTGGTAAGTTTTGGTTGTACTTTACATTATGCTATTCAAATTATTTATAATCCTGACATCAAATCTGATGTTCAAATCTTTTGAATACTGAGTAATTTACAGGACTCCCTGGATCACCTAGAGGTTTCTAGTCTCTGTGTTTATACTCAAAAGGTTTGCTACATTTGCTATTATCTTGATATTGCAGAAGCTTTGAGAAGTTTAGAATAAACCTGGCCTTGATTCAGTTTGCCTAGCTGTGGATGCAATGTTCAGTTTTTGTGAGTAAGTATTTGCATTTGGAGAATCTGGGACTGAATTGTATTGCTACATTTTTGTTGATGTGGGTTCCTCAGTCTGTACTTGTTTGGTATCGACCCGTTGCATAGGTTCACAAACCTTGTGTTTATTTGTTTTAACACTTGGTTCTCCAAATGGAATGGTAACTTATGAAGCAGGCTTCATGTGTTTGCAAAGTTTCTAGTTACAAATATTCAGCGACCTAGTATGTTATGGTTAGTCTCTAAGAGATCTACAGTACTGTGCAAAGGTCTTAGGCCACCATTCGATTTGTTGTTTTAGCAGTGGCAAAATGGCCATATATAATGATTGATGATTGGCCCTAAAACTTGAATTCGTCACTTCATAATACTCTTTGCCACCAATTTTCATTCCAGTCTTTGCGAGCGTTAGCATGCCTTAGCTTTTTTGCCCTGTTCACGTTCTGAAAAAGTGGTTTCTTAGCTGATACCCATCTAAAAATATCATTCCTGATCAAGCTTCATCAGACTGTAGAAGGGTAGCATATAGAAGCTATTTGTTTTGTTTCTTCTTCATTTTTTAACTATTGCATACCACCCTGTATTGTCTGGTTGCATTATAATAAAGAGACAGAGAAATAATTGTATATGATCATTATACCATTGACAAAACAGTGGTGTATCTAATCTAATAGTGGCCTAAGACTTTTGCACATTACTGTTTTAAAAAAAAAATCTGAAATGTACATGCGTCTCGCTGTAGTTTCAGTGCTCACTGTGTTTTTCTAACAACCCTCTCCTAAGTAAGTAAGAATATATCCTAACAGTAGAGGATGTCACAGAGCAGAACATAACTTACTTGTGTCCTGGTAATATTGTCAGGTATCAATGACTTTGTATTTTAGAGTTGCTTACTCTAGGTGTTGGGTTGCTCACATGCACACATGGGGTGTAAACAGTATCATACACATATCGATCAATACAGCGACACCGTTCCTCATCTAGCTTTTTTTCATACCATGACGTGTGAGCACCATCTGATTGTGCTTCATGGGTGAACAAGCACAGAAACAGATTATACACGCTGATATTTTACACAGGAATACATATTCAGGGTTAAACTTCTAATCTGCTGGACAATTATACACAATTGCACAACTGTTGTGAGGATTGAACTGTTTAAAATGTCCATTTACCACATGTATACTTTTATACCCCCCGCTTCAGACTTGTGACAGCTATTCACTGAATATATGTGCTCACATTTCCATTTCTGTTTTCTCTAGGTATTTTCGAAACTACTTTTTTTGTATGGAGATAGTACATTATTAGCACAGCATCTTCCAGAGCAATGGCGACTGGAAATTTGGCTGTGTGTTTGTAGGCAAATATTTTGTCCAAATATTTAGAACAAACTGATTTTTATAGAAGTTCAAGCTGATTTTGAAATGTGGATCTTCTCTGCTTCACAAAAGTATGACGTGATCTCTTTGTATAGGAAGCCTGTGGTAGTTGGATGCTTTTTGGAGCTTTGGTTATAAATTTGAGGCTATTTCCCACAACAAAAACACAGCGTAGCATTATTCAGGTTGTACGTGTGTACGACCTAGGAGGACTTCCCAAGATTATTGTTTCAGGCAGATGGTGGATTGCTCTAGATGAAACTTGTGCAACTGAGATGCTGAGAAAATGCCATTGCAGTCATGTATGTTTTGAAGTTTGTATCTTGCTGTTTTTGTCTGTCCTCAGCGTTCACCATGGACTTTGTTGGAATAATTAAATTGTTTTTGTGTGTGGGATGCAGTTTCAGTTGGTATTTGTTGGTTTTTTGATTGTGTCTTTGTTTTAGTTAAAGCTTATGTCTGTGGATTATTTGGTTGGCACATCAATTAGACAAAATGTTTTTCCACAGACAGACTTATTAAAACTTTTTTTTTCTACACGTGCAGCACTGACTGTAACCTGATGGTCTGTTCACCACTGTTATCATTAAACATATTCCAGACACTGATGCTTTTTATGGGATTCATTCTATAGGGAACTTGTAGGAATCCCAGCTATTTCAGCGAAAGACAATTTGGGAACACTGTACTAATTCTGGGTAGGGTTTCTCTTTGCTCTCAGAAAGCCTCATTTGTGGCATGAATTCCCCAAGATGTTGGAAACATTCATTTGAGATTGAGATTCTGCTTCATGTTACCATGACAGTGTGCAGGGTTTCATGTAAAACAATATTCATATAGTCTGTCATTCAAGTCATTATTTGATTTAGGTCTGGAGTGCACCAAGAAAACATTCCCTATACCATTATACAACCACTTAGACTGTTGGGTTTAACAGTCATACAAAGTTGTTGTTTTTTTTTCTTTTTTCAGCTGTCTAGTTTTCTAGCCTGTGTCCACAACAGCCTTAGCTTTCTGTTCTTGGAATCCAATGTAATCTTCTGTGTTGTAGCCCATCCACCTCAGAGTTTCACATGTGCCATTCTGCTCACCACAGTTGTACAGAGTTGCTAAGTACTATAAGCTTTGTGTAAGGCAGAACCAGTCCAGCTACTTCCTGTTTTTATCAGCAAGGCATTTCTTTCTGCAGAACTGCTGGATGTTTTTATTGCACCATTCTGAGTAAACTAGAGGATGTTGTGCATCACAGATCAGCCATGCTCAGATTATACCATGACCCAACAATCATGCCATGTTAAGTTCCCCTGTTCCATATTCCAAAATGACCATTTCTGATTAAGCTTCTTCAGACTGTAGAAGGGTATTATAGGATTAAGTACTTGCAAGTGTAGCCTAAAGAAGCTTTTTTGTTTATTCATTTTTTTTGATACTGCATACCAATTTTCTGTATTGTCTGTATTCTAATAAATAAACTGTGAAATAATATGATCAATATACCATTGCTAAAACACTGGTATCTCAGCGGTATCTCATAAAACTGAGTACATCCCTCACATTTTTGTGACAATTTTATTATATTTTTTCATATGACAACTCTGAAGATATAATTCTTTAATACAAAGTAAAGTAGTCAGTCTACAGCTTGTATAATAATAGAAATTTGCTGTGCTCTCATTAATGTCTAAACCAATGGCAACAAAAGTGAGTACACCCCTAGGTAAATATTGCCAAGGTTTATAACCTCCTCCAGCCCTGTGTCCTCATGGAGGAGTGGAAGAGGATTCCAGTGGCAACCTATTAAGCGCTAGTGAACTCCATGCCCAAGAGAGATTGGTGGCCACACAAAATATTGACACTTTGGGCACAATTTGGCCATTTTCACTTAGGGGTGTACTCATTTCTGTCAGTTTCAACATTACTGGGTGTGTGTTAGACTGTTTATATAAGCTGTAAACTGCATCCTTTCATTGTATCAAAGTGTCATATCTTCAGTGTTATCCCATGAAAAAATATAATAACATAGTTACAAAAATGCGAGGGATGTACTTTAGTGAGATTCTGTCATGTGTAATCAAATGGTGGCCTTAGACTTTTGCACAGTACTGTAGGTATATAGACAAATTAAACTAGTGTTGCTTTTGTTAGGTTGCAACACAGAACAGAAATCCTTTCAGAACAGCCATGCAACTCACTCACATCGGTCAAATTTGCAAAAGGCGCTGCTTCTCACTGCTCCAAAAATTTGAAACCCACATGTTGATGGTTTAAAAGTTTATTGTAATAATTCTACATCTTTATTAAACAGTTTCCAAAAATAAAATGATCATTTTCCAAATCTCACAGAATCTCTTTCAATGAGGCATCAAAAGATTTCATCAGCAGAGTAAATGCTAACATAAAAAAACATGAAAAGTTCCTTCTGCAGTGTTTGGTGGTCACCTTTAGATTATGATTCACACGCAAAGCAGTACCTTACCACAGTACTCAGTTTCTATTATACCAAACCTACCTTTATGCAGCTTTAAATGCAATCAAAAGAGTCAAATGTTAAGTTCCCTGTCCAGCTTCCCCACCCTCAGACATGACCAATTGTGTCTGCGTAAGGCACCATGAGGACTCGAACCTGAGTCACTACGGTGGTGGGTAGGTGTGGAACGATACACTCGGCTCACAATTTGATTTTCTTGGGATAAAATCTTTTTTGTGTGTGTAATATAGTGTAAAATATATGGGAAAAACAATGCAATTTTCTCTAAATAGGCTTTTAAACTAAAAAACTTTTAGTCCCCTGGAATTGAATGTAATTATTGGAAACAGGTTTCTCTTATTGTAAACAAAATGCTCTAATGTAGCTTCACCATATAATAAATAACCGAGTGAAAACATTCCTTTTTTATTTTTGAACAATAACAATTGAGAGTAATATGTACTCTTTACACCTAATGTCTCTGGCAGCATGATGTGTGATTGCTCCTTATTAAAAAATACACCAAAACTGGGAAAAGAGCTTTAAACATAATTGTTCAAATTGAAAGTCTTGGACTGTGCTCCTACATAAGTACTCCTAAACTCCTTTTTGTAAAACTCCTGTTTTCATTTTACTTTTATGGTATTTAGCAGACGCCCTTATCCAGCGACTTACAACTTTTAGAGTCTTACAATTCAAGCAATGGTAGATTAAGGGCCCTGCTTAAGGACCCAACGGTGGCAGCTTGGCAGAGGTGGGATTTGAACTCTGGACCTTCAGTCCAGTACCTTAACCGCTAGGCTACTGCAGGCTACCGCTGTTTACATGTAACAGTAAGACTAGCATGCACTAAATGGGGTCCAGTATGTAAAGAACATTATAAAATTAGAGTATGTTTGTACATTGTCTTACAACACTCGGAATAGCCTGTGTTTAAGCAACTAAGTGTGAACTGATGACAAAGGGAAAATACGTGAAATATTTTATAACACAATTTAGCATACCAGTCATAAGCTACAGTATGCAGTACTCCTGCAAGTCTGAGAAATCATAATTCAGATCCTGATATTACATCCAAGTGGAGGTGGCACGGTGGTGCAAGTGGTAAGCACAGTCACTTCACTGCTCCACAGAGCAACGATTCAATCCTGACCTTGAGCTTTGCATGTGATCCTCATGTCTGTGTGGAGTTGCTCCTGTTTTCTTCAAATTTCCATAGATGTTTTAGGTTAATTGGTCACCCTAAATTGGTCCATTGTCAATGTGTCTCCCTAGTATCGATGTAACCATGCTCTTGTGATGAATTGCTGTTGACGCTGATGTAACATTAAATAAACAAACATACAACTGGCATTAGTCTTTGGCCCGAAGCAAGCAGGCATTTTGTGGACTGTCTTTATGTAGCTTTTCTGGGAATTCTTCCACAGCTCCTGAAAACTGTTTCTGTATAAATCCAGAGCAGGACTCCAAAAATAATTTGATCTAAAAGTGTCCAGTGTCAAGCGGTTCTCAAATTGAGTACTTCAGCTTGGCGCTTTGACCCGTGGAGGCGACGGAAGTCAGTGTGGTAGCAGAGGCAGCATTCTGACAGCCAACAAACATGGGATCTAGACACGCAACTTTGGCAGCAAAAAATGCGTGGATGCAGTGCAGCACGGCAAACAGGTTGGAGAATTCCAGCTCCTGCCAAGAAACCCAAATGTGTTTAGCTAGGGCTATGTGATATACACAGTTCCTTTTTGTAGTTCTTCAAGTTCTTACAGATTGTAGATTATTCCTCTTTACTCTGATCTTTAATAATCACGACCAGCCCAGATCCGCTACTGTTTGGGGCGTGGATCATTCCCAGCACTGCAGTGACACTGATGTGGTGGTGATGTTAGTGTGTGTTGCTCTGGTATGGGTGGATCAGCAGTGCTGCTGAAGTTTGTAAACCCTTAAGTGTCACTGCTGGACAGAAAATATTCCACCAGCCAAAAATGTCCAGCCACCAGCAACTTGTGAGCGCTGATGAAGGATTAGAGGATAACTAACACAAACTGTGCAACAAGAGATGAGTTACTGTCTCTGGTGAAGTGAGCGAACACAGTTTTTAAAAACTCCAGCAGCACTGCTGTGTGACTTGGTCCTATGTTTCCGCTGGAAATGACATACGAGACTTATTTCATACAAGTTCTAGCAGGTGCACCTAGTGCCGAACAATGCGCAACAATTCTTTCTTGTGAAGATGTGTCAAGGACCGAATTGAATGCTAAGGTATGACTTCACCTTGTAAGCTGTAATTTTTATTATCAACAACAAATGCTAAACACTTCAGTGTTAGAAGTACAAGGCTCAGAATGACATTAGTAGACGTTACACTTCATTAAAGAAACATTAGTTAGGGCTGTACTTACCTTTGCCTCGATGAGCTTTGTGTCTGAATTCTGGAAGAGAAATTTAATTTTGCTCTTGCCATCATCAGATGATCCTTTAAGCTGTGAGAATTTGTACCGCCACAGCACAGCCTGGGGGATATTCATAACCTTAATGCAATACCTTGCGACTTGCAAATTGTTCTGTAACTGTTATATTTCATCCTAGTATGACACAATCAAAAGACTTTTAAACTGTAACATCATGGCACAAATACAATGTACAGCGAAGAAATATTTTTAAAATAAAGAAATATTAAAGTAGTCAATATAATGGAAGCTTTAACATAATTAATATAGTAACTCATTAGTTCTAATGTACTTTCACCTTTATTTTATTACAGACAGTATGAATCTGAGATATTTACATTTTTTGACTGCTCAATAACATTTTATTTGTTAATTAACAACCATTCCTGCATTTTGCGTCTGCAACGCATTCCAAAAAAAGAAGTTAGGACAGGGACAATTTATGGCTTATAAGGTAAAAAAAATACATTTATGATGTGATTTGACAAATGAACAAATGAAATGGGGTTGACTAGACAAAGCAGGAAATATCTTGGGTTTGAAATAAAATAAAAGTTAAGAGAATACATACACAATCCTGACATTAGTTTCATAAAACAGATAGTCTGTAAAAATTAAAAACACAACACCGATAAAATTTCAGGCAGGAAGGCAAAAGAACAAAACAAAACATACATTAAAACCAAATCAGAAAATGTTGGGAGGGTATGAAAAATGAAAATAAAAATATGCACTGTTCCTTACACTTGTTTTGTTTTGTCAGCTTCATTTCATTTGTTAATAAACAACCATTTCTGCATTTTAGGTCTATAACACATGCCAAAAAAGGAACAGGGACATTAGGTTTAATTAATGAAGTAAAGAAAATCATTTCAAACATGCAATTTTGAATTATAACTAAAATTTTATTAAATGCTTATGTTCTGGACACGATTAACATAAGGCTTATTTTTATCACAGTCACATTTTACGTGGCAATCTAAGGGATTTGTCTAAGGGATTTAACTGCTGTTCCCCCAGATTCCTTGAATAATTTAATGATATACCTTTACGTGCTTATGGTGGTTATGACTTCAGGCTTTTGCAGAGACCATTGCATGTCGATGATCTATAAATACCTGTGCAGCATATGATGGGATGTCAAGTCAATGTTATTCATGCTCATCTAGGTACTGTATGCTATTAGGTACATTTCAGTTACAGGTGACTAATTTTGTCCAGTGAATATGTTACTGTAGAGGGAGAAATATGCAAATATCTCCAAATCTCTCTTTAATATGCATTGGATTTAAACATTTAATTAATTTTCTAATTTAAGATACTCTGCCAACATTTGCTCAAAGTCTCAGCCTTTCATGTATACTGTTTTTGTATTAAATGCTGATTATAATCATCTATTCACATCACCTACATTGCTCACTGCTCAAAATATTAATTTTGAAATATATCCTAATTTAAGTCACATCATTATTTAGTTTTTTTTTAATTTAATTTAATTACTAGCCTTATTTAACACGCCTAAAATACAAGAAAGTATTTAACAATATTATAAACAAATAATATTAGTATATTAACAAATAAAATGAAGTTGAAGTATTTGTACTGTCTGTAATTAAATAGGTAAATGTAACAAACATTGTTTTTTTGTTTTTGTTTTCCATACTGCCCCAACTTTTCTGATTTGAGGTTGTATATGATAAGAAAGGACTAGTGGTTAAGATCAGTGACGGCTGCTGATTTTTCAAAGAGGGGAAGCTCATTGTCAGCTTAAATCATAAGATTTGTCAGTTAATTTATATATAAATGCTGCCCTCCATTCCTTTTTAAGAAAACCTTTTCCAGGGAATTGACCAATGTCTTCTCAATGGCCAGCAGAGCTAGGGTGCTTAGATGGCCTTGGCCCATAGTGTTGCGGGTGTAAGATTTAAACCTTTTTAAACAGGAGAAAATCCTTTCTACACCTGCAGATGTAGCTCCAGTTGTTGTCACTAACGATAACAACAAACTAATTAAACGATATAATAATAACGAAATTCGAACACGGAAATGTTGTAACTATATTTTTAACTGGCACAAGGAAATGAGTGTGTTTTATTTCCAGTGTAAGAAATGAACAAGGGAAATGGTCAAGTAATTTGGCCAAGCAATTATCAAGAAATGGTTTGCAGTTTATCTTTCGACTATACTTGTAAAACCCGCTTGGGACTGAGCACCCAATGATTAAATTACAGTGTATGTCCAGGCCAGCCGAGCCCAGTTCACAGCTCCATTCATGGCCAAAAATGCTGAGGGTCCGTTGGCGGGAGAAAATCCTGGCAAATTACCTTCGTGTTCTGAGGCAATTAAAAAAAATGTTTCATGCAGTCATATTGAAGTGAATGGATGCTCAGCTTCTACAGACAAATGCATTGACCATAGATCATATAAAAATTATTTCTTGAAGTATATGGCATTGATGCTACATAGTGATAAATAGCTGATTCTGAAAGAAATAATTTTCAAAATGAACGTGTTCTAATGCTTTTGTAGTCAATGAAATGTTAACACAACTGTACATATTTGACCATTTCATTTGCTACATTTTAGGGGAAGCTGAGCTTTCCTTACAGTCTTAGAGAAACTGTGGCTGGTTAATTTACTGAACTATGGACCATTATTTTATTCAATTATTCTGTACAACATTGCACACATTTGTGCAGTACACATAGTGTAATTGTACAGGACTTAACTCAGCATAAGCATGTGATCAACTAAATGATATTTTAAACATACCAGGAGTGACTAGCCTTTGTGGTTGGATTGACTTACCTTTGATGCAGCATCGAAGCAGATAAAACCTATGCTGAAGTCTATGGTAAGTCCCATCAGATGGCTCTCTGTGATACATGCATACGTTTTACACTGAAAAACAAGACACTTGGCAACATCATGTGGAAAAGAAAATACATCATTTGTTTCATAGTCTCAGAGGTGTTTCCCCTTAAAATGTTGTTACCCTGAAAAAGTCTATTGTATCTCTGAAAATGTGTTTTTAACTCAAGGACATCCAAGTAATGCCGTTATCTGGGATTAATTTAAATTCAATTTTGGAGGTTGCTGCTTGAAATGATGATTTACAATGCACTACACAGAATCGGTAGGTACAGGGGAAGGTATATCCTATATTAAAGTAATGCAGTTACTTGATATGTAGAAAGTTATACATGCACTGCATATGTGAAACAAAGGGTTCATTACACATGAAGAAAATGTTTTTGTTATATAAGTCATATATGATATCATGATGGGAAGTTGAACGCTCTGTGACATTTTAGAGATTTATTAAGCAATGCAGGCAGGGATCAAGCACAGGATCTGCTTCAGAACAGCAACCAAACACCACTCAGACAGGAATTGTTATTGTAACTTCACAACAAAGGGTGAGACAAAAACACTAAAACAGAATCACTAATAAACATCATACAAGGAGCAGGTAAGAATTAAAACATGTGAATTGGGGGGCAGGAGGTAGGAGCTTTGGCCAGGGTGATCTAGCACAGGAAATGTTGGGGAATAGAGTCATTTCAGGTCATTTTCACTTAGGCCAGACGTTTTACTTGCTCGTTCCTTGGATGTCCCTACTTAAGAATCTACTAAAATCTGAATTTTTCAGCACTTTTCAAATTCTCGAGGACTATGTGGAATCAATACAATGAAGGAGGAAAAAATAAAAATAAAATGTATTTAACCTACAATTAAATTAAAGTAAATCTGGGAAAAAATTAAATCAACATAAGAATACCGTTAGCTCTCCACCAGAGGGCAGAAAAAGCTAAAAAATATTTTTTATTTATTATTTTTTTTAAATTTCAACCATTGGTGCTGCGGTGGAAGAAATACCAAAAGAATTATTATTTTTTTGTATTCTTCAAATATGCTCGTCGGCGGATCCTCGAAACAAGCAATTAAAAAAGTCTGGCCTAAAAGTAAACTAATAAATATGTAATAATGGTAATAGTTGTTTTTTTACTTCAGTATGACTGACAACAAGAAGGTCCCAGGTTTAATCACAGGGTGGAGTGGTCTCGGTTCTTTCTGTGTGAAGTCTGCATGTCCTCCCCATGTCTGCGTAGGTTTACTCCGGATACTCCGGTGTCTTCCCAAAGTCCAAAGACATGCGTGTTAGGTTAATTGGTGTCTCTAAAAGTGGCCCTTGGTGTGTGACTGCGTGCGGGACTGTCTGTGTGTGCCTTACAAAGGGATTGGCGCCCCATCTAGGGTTGTTCCTGCCCTTGCGCACAGTGTTGCCGGGTGGGCACCGGCTGCCCGTGACCCCGTGTGGATTAAGCAGAAGATAATGAATGAATGAATGACTGACAACTTGCAAATTCCAGTTTTATACACCCACATGAGATGCATAACAAATCTTAATTAGTAACTTGTATTGACATAGACCTTATGTTCTGAAATTCTCATACTTTTTCTCAGTTGAGCATTACAAATGTGCATTAAAATAACAAACAATTAAAATATATATTCTTCATATAACTCTAGTTTCCTTGAGTCGTTTAATGGTATTATGCACTGCAGAGTTATTTTTAAAGCTCTTCCAATCTTTTTTTTTGAGGAACATCTTAAAAATTCAATTATTTTCTCAAGCAGTTTGTAGACAAACTGGAGATCTTTGCTCTCCAAAAATTTAGCCTTTCATAGATACTGCTTTTGTTCAAATTCATGATTACTATCACCTGTTGAGATTGCCTCTTTGAAATCATTTTTATTCATATTACTAACCCAAGATTCACCCAGCCCAACGTTTTGGACTGTGATGTTTGAAATGAATGTTTCTCAATCACTTAAATTCAGTTGAAGACTGAAGTATCTTGTGTTTATACTTTGTGCATGTAAGACACACAGCTATAATTATTTGCTCTGCTGAATCAGATTCAGTATGCAGCAGCATGTCTCCTTTTCAATTTACTCCCACTTTCTAATGTCACCCTACTACTCTGTACTTGAAACGATGACTTCTGCTTTTAAGACATCTGCTAAATGTTGGAAATGTAAATTTTCTGCCAGAAATTTTTACTGTTTGGCAAGTCAATAATTAAAGGTTACTATAAACAGAAAAGTCAAGACAACAACTGAACGACAAAAAAATGTAAGCTGGCCAAGTAAAGTAAAATTCTGCCTGGTTTAGGAGCAGTGATGCAATAGCACATTGTGCTGCATGGCCTGCGCAAAGTTGATCTGCATGTGAGTCGTGATAAAAAAAGACTTGGAGTATGAAACACAATATAAAACCTTGAGCGAAACATGCTTAATCTCTGTAAAATAGGTAATGTCTTAGAACAAAATAATATTCGGAACAAGACAACCATCTTATTTAATCTCCTCTTTAATTTCTGACTCTCTAAAACTCTTTTAGATAGATGTTTATCTCTTTGTTATGTAGACATTTGTAGACATTTATTTGTTTTTTTAACCTGTTAAACTGCTTGTTAACACAAATATGTAATTAGCTAATCACATGCGATCAGGAACAGATTGCGGATGAAAAAATAATTTAAGTAACTGGCAATGTGGAATTGCTGCTAGATAATTTCGTTTGAAACTTTCAGCAAGAAAGCTGAGTTATCTTTTCAAGCTCCTGATACATATACATGTACACTAATTAACTAGAAAATGAGCTATACCTGTAGTTATACCTTGTAGTTTCCAATGTCTAATGTATATAAAATAATCCTTACTGCTAGCAAGCAATTGAAATTATGCACTACATAACAGTGACAAAAACTGTTAGATAGTAAACTCCATGTCTTTACATTTGTGACTATATTACAGGAATGTTTTACTTTTCATGACAAGCCTTCAAAGTAATCCATATTCCTGGAGGTGGCATCTGATGGTAGATTTTGGGATGCTAAGATGCTACTCTTTCTGTAATTGTGCAACATTGATATTTGGCCAGTTTGTGTCTCTTACTGTCCTCCTTACTGTACATGGGAGCAAAACAAACTGGGATCCTCATCTAGGCAAACTTGTCACAGTTCCAGTTGGCAAGTAGCTATATACACTGCTCACAAAAATCAGGGGATATTGCATTATGGGATTTTTCATTTTGAAATATCCCCTAATTTTTGTGAGCAGTGTATTTGTAGCCATTCCATGACTTGTACATTTCAATACACTTACTAAATCTCTTATTATGTTTTCTTGTCTTTCCCATGTTGCAAAATGACTATGAATATAATGACTATGATGTAACCCAGTGAAACATGAGGTGATGGATTACTGCTTGAAAGTCCTTAGACACTAGATAACTAGATAACTTAAAAAATTTGAAAAATAAAGACAGAAAAATGTTAAGGTTGCAACCCCAATTCCAATTAAATTGGGACATTGTATAAAACAAATAAAAACAGATGATTTGCAAATCCTTATTTTAACTTGTATTGCAACTGCAATGAATATAGGGATTTTTATTATCTACAGTCCATAATATCATCATCATACTTGCAGAAATCTCTGCACGTAAGCAGCAAGGCCGAAAACCAACATTGAATGGCCATGACCTTCGATCCCTCAAATTATTCTATAATGGATATTACAACATGGGCTCAGGAACACTTCAGAAAACCATTGTCAGTGAACACAGTTCATCACGCCATCTACAAGTGCAAGTTAAAAGCGAAAGCCATATATCAACAACAGCCAGAACCACAGCAGGATTCTCTGGGTCCGAGATCACCATTCACCTAGCACTCACCCACCTGGAGAATAAAGACACTTATGTTCAAATGCTGTTCATAGAATTTAGTTCAGCATTTAACATAGTCATTCATCAGCACCTGATTGGAAAGCTGAACCTACTGGGTCTGAACACTTGATCCAAGATCCTGTAACTGGATATTGACTGGGAGACCAGATCGGATGTAACAGCTCCAGCACTATCTGCACTGTTGCCTTGTATTCATTGTTTATTGTTATGTATAGTGTTTATTGTTCCTGTATTTATTGTTTATTGTCCCGTATCCATTATTGCATATGCTACACACATGAACTTTATATTATGTAATGTACTGTTCTATGTCTTAGGGTTCCTACCTTCCCCCGGTGCGTTCGGCCGTCCTCGCCGGTCGCCATTACAGAGCCATCGGTGGGACGG
>JAVSBV010114694.1:0-20660 GCA_033117975.1 Parotocinclus spilosoma
TTTGTTATCTTTATTTCCCCATTCTTATTATACGGCGTGGGGATATATTTATCCCGCATTCTGGGTCCGGTCAAAAATACCACCACTGATCGTAACAGGAATTACTGATACTGATTACTGATATCAGCAATATTATATGTTTAATTGTATTATGTATTTAACCATTTCCATTTCCATTTCGAATCCAGAGAAAACAGTTTTGTAGATCAGTATTAAAATTACAATATGGTTGTAGTGAAATAGGGTAAAGAGATATTTAGGGTAACTAGTATTGTTATTTAAAAAAGAAGACACGTGGCAGAATTGTGGCATGAGGCCACCTGGTAGAAGGTTATAATTGTAATTTCAAGTAACTGGTAGCACCATGGTGATATGTATACTATCATACTATTGCTCTTACAATAGCTGACAAAATGTCAACAGAATGTGGTGCTATCATGGCATTGACAATGACTTCTGTCTTCGTACAAGTGCATGTCCCGGGACTGTGGTAGCCTAGCAGTTAAGGTACTGGACTCTGAACCTGATGGCCAATGGTTTAAATGGTTCAATGGGTCTGCCAAGCTGCCATAGTTGGGTCCTTAAGTAAGGCCCTTAACCCACCATTGCTTAAATTGTAAGACTGTTTGAGTTGTAAAGTTGCTCTGGATAAGGGCATCTGTTAAATGCAGTAAATGTCAAGAATATGAATGTTGCGCTGCTTCAGAATCAAAGAAATCCTTTTTTCACAAAACAGACTTGCATTCCATTGATCTGAGGCTGTTGTGATTCTTTGTGATTCTGAATGCAAAAACTACCCCTGCAGCACTAACAGCATATTTTGTTTTGCCCAGTCTTACAAAATCGTCAGTTAATATACCTGACAAACTTTCTACTTTAGTTGCAGTTTGTATTTTGCTGAGCTTATGTGGGCTTCTAGGTCGCTGGCACTCGTATTTGATACGGACTTTGCAGGTCATAAATTCCGGCTAAGATGAAAACAGGATTTTTTTCTGTACACCTGGACATGTTAAAGCTGTTCTGGTGCCATGGTGCCATGCACTACTGTCGACTAGTTAGCTGCTAGTGTGTCTTTTGGCTGTTGGGTAATGCTTGCGATGCCATTTGATGCCAATGTTGGCATGTGCAAAGGTATAACCTAAGGAGAAAGGTCATATCAGTGCCAAATTGCACATGAATGGTGACAGCAGACAATAAAAGCCAAATCCAGAACATTTTTGACAGTTTATAAATCTGGTCAGATGCGCTTTCAGGTTTTGGGAAAAGAAAGCGGTACGGTCACCATATCAGTATATCACTTTAAAAGTAAATTTGCATTCACCTCTTCCATTTGATACATGAATTTCATGCCTGTGTTCCTCACATCCAAAGACTTGACTACTTGCTTTTTATGTTGAGATATGGGCGCTGTTTTTGAATACCCTGAGCATGAATGGATATCAATATTTATAAAAAACATCAATAGCTGTGCCATTGAATTCTGTGTTGCAAAGATGGATTGGTCTCAGGGAAAGCGAATGCACTGTAGAACAACAAATTGCAAAACAATTCCAGCAGCTCCCAAAGGCTGCTCTTTATCAATTGTAGATGGAGCTGTGTGTAAGCAAAAAAGACAAAAATGCATGACAGCCATTAAAAGTTGGCAAGGGTCTTCACTTTTCTTCACCAATGCCCTCTATAACTTGCACTTTTTAAAAGTTGTCTGAATGCTTCTTTCTCTCCTCAACAAATAACAATATCTACAAGAAGAAGAAGAAGAATTGAAATTGCCTATTGATCAAACTGTATTGAACTGCATGTTGCTTGTATAACTTCCATCCTATCATTTTATTTTCTTCTTCTTTTTTTATCCTTCCCTCAGCAATAAGTACTTCCCTCTCCATCAGCTGCATCACCCCACCACCCAGTCATACTCACCCTAACCTTTAAGCACTTCCTCAGAGAACCAAAATAAGTACAAGAGGGAGACAAGTAGGGCAGAGCAAGGTTATATGAACTATATTAATTTAGTATTTTGTATTTGTCAAGGTATGAGCCATTGCTTACATTTTCTTCCCTAGATTACTACAACATGCTCTGTCTGGGGTTATTCAATATTGTGTGGGACAAATGTCTCCATTCACATGAGCACAACCATTTCTAATGGAATATGCTCATTAAGGATTAAAATTGTAATTTTTAATATGCTTCCACTCTGCATAATTGCAACGATGAAATCAAATGTGGCCCTTAATTGTTGTGTTGTCCTCACTAGTGGGTGAAATTTTTTTGGTGTTACATATAGCAGTCCTATATTTACAGTTTTCACATTAAGTTGCACACATTAAGGACAGATAATATAGGGCTAGCAGTAAGCACTTTATAATGACACTGCTACTATACTGCTCACAAAAATATAGATTTCTTTGTGATGTGAGCAGTATAGATGGTATATACAATAGTGTAATGCTGTTACGGTACCAGAAATGCCTTTTAAAACAGATTTGCTGAACATTCAGCCACCTTACGAGGGGGCCTAATGCATTTAATCATCTAAGAGTGGTAATATATCCTGCTCACAAAAATTTGTGGATATTTCAAAATTAAATAACTCATAATGAAAACATTCCTATTTTTTGTGAGCAGTGTAGATATAATGCAGAAAGTCATGCTTAAAACTATCTTAATTAGGTATTATTAATTGGCTTAGTTTAATGTTTGGAGGGATTTCCTCCTTATAACGATTAGTAAGGTTTTCCGTGTCTCTGTCAGCCAAGGTTTGCTTCGTTAGGGCTTTGGTAATAGAAGACAGGCCTTAGGTAATACAAGACAGTGCTCCAATGTCAAAAGTGCTATAGAAAGAAATTAAAATATAAGCCAAGATTTCACAACACTTTCATTTCGTTTATTAGTGCCCTGACTCTGCCTGCCCTAAAATGGATGTTTGAATAAAGTATGTGAACCAAACTCAAACCCTCTTTTTTTAGTGCAAGTAAGTTTTAGAAATGCAGCTTTTTATTTATTTCATTATGTACTTACTTAATTATTTATTTATTTGTAGAATGTTACATCAGTATCAACGGCTATTCATGATAGGAGCAATTTAATAATGAAAAAATCATACAAACTCCCACTAGCTCTGACCAACATAGAGTGGCCAAGTAACCAAGAGTCTTCTCTTATATACTCGATGAAAATGGTGAATACATTATGAGAAATCTGAGAAACTTCTCAAAACAGAATATTTGTGTAATTTATAATCATTTTAGTTATTTAACAGTTTTTTTTTTTGGTCAAAAACCAATTGTAGAGAACTTAGCAGAAGCAGGCTGACTTTAGTTCACGATGTCAATTATCCTAGTAAGGTTTTGCCTGGTTTTAAGTATTACAACATGATTAAGTTCAGCATTGCCCCCAAATAAGTAGACTGTGTGTGCTTCTGTTTTGACATCATGCTACAGAAAATGTTTGTGATTCAGGACATTAAGCTTGTACAGACGTACAAATGCATCTGATGTATTCACAGCTTTTTCTAAAATGTCATGGTCCAGAATACTGCCTTGCTCATCTTATTCAAATTTAGTTCAAATGCTTCAAAACATCTACTCACACAAGACTCATCACACTTTTTTTTTCGCAAGCATTCAGTACTGCAAGCTGGTGGGCTCTCTTTTGTGCATATTATACAGATCCATGTCAATGCAACCAATGTAATAACACTGGTACCAAAGCATTAATAAATTTGACACCCCTATCGGTTCTCATCGGTACACATACAATGTTAAATGCATTTAAAGCTAATTGTATTGTTCATTCAATTTTGTAATTGTACATTAAAAAGCAAAAAAATGCACTGTACTTTTTCTGACAGTGTTTTACCAGTGCCTTTTTCCCATAAATGATGTTCAAATCCGTATGAAGGATAACCTAAGTGGAGAGAATGTGCTTGCATTCTCCAAACACTATTATTGTTAAACCTGTTGATGAATGCTTGCCCTCTCTGGCACTTTGTCACTGCCACTACTGCCTTTCTTTGGGCACTTCAGCGAAAGGGCTGCAGTTTTAATAATGAGATGCTACACTCACCAGAAGAAGACAGCACACTATTTATCAACATTCCACTGATTAGTTAGCCTTGCTGCTGCTGAATATTAACTCCAGTCTGGTAAGAGTCCTCTCATAGATGCTAAAGTCATTCAACCTGTAGACATAAATCATACGCTTTGGGCAGTCTAGCGCCCCTAATAGGCTCCCCTGCTTGTCTGATGCTATGGAATCTGATAGCTGGGTATAAATCATACCAGTCTTTATGAGGGTCCGTTTAGCTGTGTTCCCTTTTGTAGCACCTTTGGAGAAGCTTTCAAGTCAATTAAGAAGATAATATTTAGACAGATCTCTTTTTTAAGTTTTATGACAACAATAGCTTTACTATGGTTAATAGGTTTACTGATTGCTGGAGTGAGTGAAAACTAGATTTTGCATAGACAAGTAGAATAGGACATTCACTTCACATTTATGGATATTATTCATTTTCCTAAATGATGTAACGGAAAGTTAAACTCCACAGGGGTCCAAGAGCCCTACTCTCTGAAGTCTTAGATCTGGAGGCCAATAGTCTAAATGTTCTGCACAGGCATTTATAGGATATGTTAAAAGAATCCAAGATTTAATATGGCTTGTTGTTAGTGGTTAAGTTTTTTAATGAAACTAAATGGAAATAGTACATTTAAACTTTTTATACTCCATTTGCTGTTATAAAAACCAGAATATTTTATTCTTTTTAGCAAAGACACTATTCTGAATATACTTATTGCTTTATGAAGGTGACTGAGAGTTTGTGAACCATTTCACCATTTTGTGACCTAATATGTTTTAAAAGTGTCTGCTTTTCACTGACATCCTGACAGAGATAAAGAAAGCGCAAGTTTTAGGTTTCTAGGTTTAGTAGTTAATTTGAAGGTGAAATTAGAGCCAGGTTGAATGAGACCAAAATACATTTTTTATGAGTAGACTGACAATCAAATGGACAAGCTAGAAGGTTAGCGGGGAAAATGTTTTGAATGGATGAGACCATTTTGAAGAAGTAATGTCTGGTGAAAGAAAAGCACTGGATTTTGGCATAGTCCCATTTTCCCATATGTAAAGCATGGTGGTGGTATTGTGGTTTGGGCCTATTTTGAAGCATCTAGTCACGGACAGCTTGTCATTATTGATTGAAGCATGAATTCTGAATTAGACAAGCAAATACAGACGGAAAATAATAAGACGTTGTTCATGAACTAAATCTAAAAAAAAGTGGACCATGCAGTAAGACAACCCTATATACCTTTAAGACCTTTATGGGGACATAATTAAGAAACATTTTAAAGGATTCACAAGCTTTTAGTCACCCATCTGAGGTATCCTAAATGCTCTCGCCAGCTGTTCCTGAAGTGCCATACTATAAGTAGTTATAGTTCTTCATGATAAAACTTGCCTATGTTGTTAACACCTTTGCCTCTCTTTAATATGTTAATGCGTGTTATCTAATAAACAAAGCAATTTGGTCAGTTCCTTGTGTTGTTATTTCCTTAATAAAAGGCATCAACTCTCTCTCAATACGACCCTTTCATAAGTTTCTACATACTCACTTTACAAAGACGTAGAGGTCAGTTAAGGATATATTGGCTGGTGTACACAGAACCCTAACATTAACTCATTTATAAGATACACAGCTCAAATTAAGACATATCTGATTAGGAGATATTTCATTTCATATTTCATTTTGAAATATCCCCTAATTTTTGTAAGCACTATAACTTTCAGATGAACTGGCATTCTAACTTTATTGATAGCTTGGCTATAGAGATTAAATAAAAAGTAAAACTGAAGGGAAATGCAACACAAAAATGTTGACTGACAAAGTAGCAATACATTATTTTTCATGTTTTAACCTGCTAATTCTAGTTAGGGTCACGGTGGACTCCTGTCTGTGGAATTCACAGACTGCAAATCAAGTCTAGTCAGATTTATTTCTATAGCACTTTTTACAATTTTCTCAAAGCTGCTTTACAACATTATATAATCTTATGAGGCCAGTCCCCAATTGAGCAAGCTTAGGGCGACAGTGGAAAGAAAATACTCCCTAAATATTTTATGGAAGGAAAATTAGGAGGACCAAGACTAATCAACAATAAGATAATGTTCATTAAACAGGGTGCCTGTATATTGAATGATCAGGTAGTAATCCTGTATCTATGAAAAGCCCGTGTTCTTAATACAGTTGCAACGGTTTCACTTATATTTTACTTGTTCTCTGTGGGTCTTCTTTAACACATTTTCAGAGAATAAAACTTGCCACGATATTGGCACGTGGTTCCAATACAAGTCCACATCTCAAAACCAATTATGAGCCTTAGCCTCGGTTATGTTGAGCCTAGTTATCTGATCTAGCAAGTTAAATCTAAACCAACAGCTAGTAGTATAATATGTAACCCACTAAGCCAAACAATGCCTTCCATTTGGTTAATTAGCAGGTGATTGGAATGTAATGATAATTGGATGCGTAATGGAAATAGTGCATTTATTCTAGTTGTCTTTGTTTTAAATGGTGATTTGCATAGCAGGCCTTTCTTTATGTGCCTTTCAAATAACAGAAATAGGCTGGGGGAAGTGTTATCAGCATAAATAGGGGGCGTTACTATTATCAACATAGCTATTGTTTTTACGTCTTGCTGACAGCTCAGTCTGAAATAAAAAATGCCATATAAACTGAGTGAAAGCTCTGAGTATATGAGCATTTGAGCAGCGTAAAAGCTGTGATTAGGTGTAATTTTTGTAATGAACATTAATTTCTCAGCAGCTGTGGTTGTCCTCGTTGTTATTGCCCGGACAGCAATGCCATGCTCATGCCAAATCTCTCTGGATTACTGAACATGTATGACTAGAATTGCAGGCTACACTGTAACAGCATGTCATAGAGCAAGTATTCCACTAAAAATGCACCCATGTTGAATTAGATAATGGGTTCTTTCAAAGAAGATTAGCATCAGAGTCATCACTGATAAAGAACATAAGCATCAAAGTGAGATAATGTAGATTGGTGACAAATTTATGCATCTTAATGCTTCTGTAATGCACTATTCATTAAGCTTATTTCATTCCCATTGCTCATTTTTTCCACACGGATTTACTTTTGATACTGTGTTGTTCTCTTTACATGTCAACGAACAGTGTAATTTATTTTTGTCATAAGGTTTTTAATGCACAATTGATGCTGTATGTTACATGTTACCACTGGAGTTGTTAGAGGTGGGGGGTTCAAATCCCAACTCTGCCAAAACGACCACAGTTGGGTCCTTAAGAAAAGCCCTTAACCCATCATTGCTTGAATTGTAAGACTGTATAAGTTGTAAGTCGCTTTGGATAAAGGCGTCTGCTAAATACCGTAAATGTAAATGTAAAGCCACGGGCTCTCCTTTGTAGATGACATTCAGTCTTTAAAGTAAAGTGTTTTGTTTTAGCAGTGCTATTTTAAAAACTAAAATATACTGATTACAAAAATTATGTGATATTTCATTAGGGGGTACGGTTAGGGTTATCCCCTATTTTTTGAATTATGGGTATCCCCTAATTTTTGTGAGCAGTGTAGTTTGCAACTGTTCAAATGCATGAAAAATGTTTTAGATTGAGAAGCTAAGTGAGGAATTGCATGCGTTTTCAATGGCTTGAAGGTTCCATCTGCTGGCACGTGGTGGTATGACAATGCACAGAATGTAGCGTAAATGAAATTTGGATCTTGACGCTAAACAAATTATATTTTAAAATGTGTTCACAATCATATCATTAATCATCTGCAGCATTTTCTCATTTTAATATTTACCTATGTTTGCTTTTTGGCTGAAGGCAGGGCTGGGGCTTGAACATTATCTCAGTGCTGCTATGAATATTTTACTAGCCACTGAAATGATAGCACTTAATGCTGTATAGTTGTCTTTGTATTCACCTTTTTCATAAAATAAAAAAATTGTGCTAAACAGCAAGAAATAATGGCATGCTTGGCCAAGAAGGAAATTTAATGTAGCAATAAACATACAATTTATGATTATTACATGGACATGTATAATGGGCTATATATTTAGGTTGCAATGTAATCGTATAGCCCAATATAAGTTTTACAATTTACCACACCAGGATAACTGCTGGCTAATGAGACAATGATATGATTGTAAAATAGTAACTGATCTGACTAAACAATCATGGAGTCTAAAATGTTGCTGAAATCCATTTTTGTAGCCATGATGTTAAAGCATTTTAATAAACTGTGCATACGTTAAAAATGTATAAGTTTGATGTATGCATGGTGCCTATGGTCTGTTGTGGTTCTAAATACCTTATTAGCCACCCAGTAGTGATTGTTGAATAGCATGTAGCACAAAATTGGGGTGGTACGGAACCTGCAAAGGCAGTGTTTCTTACATGTATTTAGAATATTTAATGGTTTTTTTTCCTAATTATCAGGGAGGTGACAATTAATGGATAATAATGAGTTAAAATAACTAAATGATGATTTCAAACAGGTGATGTCAACAAGTGATATTAATCATGATTTTGTTCCAAAGCAGTTTCTCCACAAAAGTCTTTGATGAGCAAAGGTGGGCAGAGGTTCTCCAGTGGTTAATAAATGTGGGTGAAATATATTAAAACATTTAAGAACAATGCTGTGGTCACATAACTAAAAATGCCAAGGGCACTGTCACAGCCCCATACCACGATGGACCATAATTAATTAAGAAGACATTAATTTTCTCAAGATGGCATGTTTTTTAGAGAGGTCCAGGTACATTGTTTTGAAATATTTCAGCTTTCTCATGCATTTGTTAAAAAAGCCTGGAGATTTTCTGTACATCAATATAGACTCATTCTTTTCTGGGTGCTGGTTTTGTACCAAATCGTCGTTACAAACAACTGTTGAAATCACGTATTTAAAATCACATCATTATTTAGTCTTTTGTTTGTTTGTTTTATATTTTATATTTTTCTAGCTCAAAATTGCCCACGTCACAACTTTTTTTGTCATGTGTTTCAGGCCTGAAATGCAGACATAGATGTTTGTTAACAAAGAAAATTAAGTTGAACAGTCAAAACATACTGTTTCTGCAATTAAATAAAGGTTTTTTAAAACCTTTTCTAATTCTGGGTTGTAAATGGGACTGTGTAAATCATTTATGTCCTAATTATTTAATAGAACTGTGTAAAGTATTGTAAATGGGACTGTAGTGGCCTAGTAGTTAAGGTCCAGGGTTCAAATCCCACCTTTGTCAAGCTGCCACAGTTGGGTCCTTGAACAAGGCCCTTAACACACAATTGCTGGGAATATAAGACTGCATTTGGCAAGTCTTATAAGTCGCTCTGGATATGGACATATGTAAATAAATGTAAATTTCCAAGTGAGCTGCTGTCATATGGGACAAATCCCACCTCTGCCAAATCTGCCACAGTTGGGTCCTTAAGCAAGGCTCTTTGGCCCACAATTGCTTGAATTGTAAGACTGTATGAGTTGCTCTGGATGAGGACATCTGCTAAATGCTGTAAATGTAAATGTAAATAAATTGTGTAGAACAGGCATCTCAGATAAACCATGTATACGGTTACACTAGGGAGCTGTAGTCATGGTTCTCATTTAAACTTTGTTTCTGAACACTTCTCAAGTCATCTCATCGCCCTTGACTGTTTTTTAACTGAAACACTTCAGCATGTATTTAACAGTATTTTATAGAAATACACTTTGTCTGACATTTTGAACGTTTCAAACATGAACTTAAAATGTGCCCTCTCCTCTCTCTGTTTTGACAGGTTTAATAAAATCCAGAACACAAAGAACACCATGAGGAAGGATGGCATCAGCTCTCTGACATATCACGTGGTTTCCATCAAGAAGTACCCGCTCTACACCAACATCTCAGTGGAGATAGGCAAACCACCTCCTAGACCAGTTAGAGGATAGACATTAGCCAGGTCTTTTCGGCTCAACACACAAATACACGGGCTGTGGCAGTGCTTCTCTAATTCTAGCACTAGTATGCTGAACAGGTTAGTTCTCAGGAATCCAGAGGACCTGAAGTGGATTTATAACCACAAATCCACATACTGATATAGACTCGACTACAGCACACTGTGGTGAATGGGCAGGACTGGAGGACAGTGCAACCCACACAGTTGCACTAATAAGCGTCCGGGTCAAAATTGGAGTACGTCTTGTGTGGTGTCAAAAAGGGTTGTTCCTTCTGAAAGCTGGGGGCAAAATAACTGAATTTCAAGAACGAAATACCTTGCTTGCTTGATGTAAATCAACTGGAACATAGCATAAATGAATGTCATTAGCATCTGCAGCTTATGCAGTATCTAAACTCTTTCTCTTCATATCTATGAAGCAGGAACTGATGATGTTGCTTTATGGGTGCTTGACAAGGCTTCTGTGGATCATCAGCAAGGCACTCTGTTGATTTTAAACCTGTTTGTTTTGTACTTTTCCTGCTCTGTGACATTAACCAGGGAACATGATTTTGTGAGAGAATTACTGCTGATGGCTCTGATTTCTAAAAAAAAACAAGAGTTTATACTACCTGACTGGAGTCCTGCCTTTGGTGTTCCAGTAAAGAAGTTGAAGGCTTGTTTGGGTTCCAAAACAGATGTCCATAGTCAAACGATAAGAGTGGCTCAGAAATAAATGCAAGACAATGCTACATTGAAATCTGATGCCAAATTTAATGTTTGGTTGCCTCTGTGCTGCCGTGGAAGCTAAGTTTTCTTGTTTGGTTACCTTTGCCTCAATGAATAATATGTTTAATTCAGTAATTGCAGATGTTGCTGCTAATGCTGATCAGATTAAGAATTTTAGTTAATATTGATTTTCATGCCTCATTACGAAACATAGTCCACACATTATCAAACACTGGAAATGAAGTCTCATTTTGCAAGCCTGCTATTTTTTAAGACAATTTATCGCTGGTTGTGTTTTAAGTTCCTGCCTACACATACCATACTGATGCCTTTTTATAGGGGACAGAACAAGATGCTGGATTCATATTGTTTTTCTCCTCTTTTTCCTACCATCTGCTACTCAGCCTTTAAAAGAAAGGTGCATTTCAGTCTCATTTTTTCATGCTGCCTTCTACCCTCTTGAGTCCCTATAATGCCAATCTGTGTCTGTCTTTATTTGCACACTAGTGCTATATTATTTTCCTTAACATGCTTCTTAAAACTCAGTTTTATCTAACGCTGCATCCAATGCCAATCAATAGTTAAAAATTTGACCCAAGTTTATAGAAATAATATATTGTAGGTTTGCTTTTCTGTATGATACATTTCCAGCTACATTTAGCTACCTACATGGACATACTACTGATGCATATATTCAACCTGACATGCTTAGTTCATTATATCATTATATAGTACAACAGAAGATTACAGATGTGCAAATACAATACAGTCCACATTCAATAAACTATGTAGTTCAGAATACAGTAAAAATAAGCATATAATATGTAATCCAACACTATCTGCAAATATTGCACATAACAAAATTCATGGACAAGACTGTATTATACTCCAGTCTGTATTGCTCCACATTTAGGTGCTTTCTGTCAACAAAAGCTAGCACTTTTATGTATGAGAACCTGCTACTACATTCTGAACAAGAGAAGCTTTGTGGACATGATCGTTTTTCATGATCAAATTCTTCCTTGCCTCATAAATTGCAGCATACTGAGGTGCTATCTGCTGTTTGTACATATCATGAAGACAGAATGATGTTTCTGTAAACTAGCATAATACACAGTGTAGTTTAATCTAGTCGTCAGTATGGGAGGGACATACATTGTAACAGAATTTTTAAACCCCAAGTTTATCATGTTTTGACTATTACCAATAAACAGGGCCATTGCCTGTCTGACAGCTTCATGACGAGCATGTAGTTTCTTGCACGCTGCAGCTCAATCAAAGCAATTCAGTTTACTTGTTGTAGGATGCAAACTGCTATCCTCTTAGATGGCATAAGTGCATAGGGTTGACAAAAATACAACCCCTCCCACTAAAAGGCTAATACTGCTTGTTTGGACTTCTGTTGTTTTATCAAAATTAAACTTGTGATACTTGTTTTTTGTTTCGCTGATTTAGCTACCATCTGTATTGCTGCTGAAACATCTTTACTTGCACACGTCTCATTAGGGATCTCTTATAATCACTAACACAGACCTACTTCATATAGTCGCTTCATATACTCCAAATCAAATCCATAATTCAGATGTATATGGTATTGTTTTATTTCTCTAGGAGCCAGCCAGCCCCTCTTTCTCTCTCTCTCTCTAAACAAGTAGCACACTATGTGTAGCTCCTTTTCCTTCTTGACATATCTGCTTATCCTGCTATCTTTCTCATCCATTCTACATTCCCATCCTGTCAAGGGACCGAGAAAGGTTTTGAGAAGGGCAGGGGCTGCCTGAAATGCAACATATAAACAAACTGTTACTGAATGGCTCTGGTCTTCAGGCTTGGAGTGGCTTTTTAAACACTACTGGATCTATCTAGGTTTTTTTGTACATTGAATGTCAAAAATGTTCTATATAGAATGCATTATGTCATATCAAACATTTTTTGTATACAATCAATAAAGAGGTGTCTCTTGAAAAACCTAATTCTTATTATTACAATATAGTTTTGCAAGTGTGTGTGTGTGTGTGTGTGTGTGTCCGGCAGGCTGCAAAGATGGACAAAATGAAAAAACACAAAGGCAGCTGCACATGTTCAGTCAGTCTTGAACCTACCAGTATTTGACGAGGAATCAATTAAAAGCAATTCCTAAAAAGCTTGGTCCAAATTTCAGATATAAAAGGGAAGTTGTAGAACTTTGGAAACAAGTTGTACAGCTAATAAACAAAGACTAAAAAAGATAAAATGCATGAAGAGTTCCCAAACAATTCCACAATGAAGCAAACAGCTTTGCAAAGTAAAAGGTTAGCAGGCTGTGTCACAAATCCCTTGACATCTCAACCCCCCAGCCTGGCTAAGATCATGGTTCTGCTTTAAGTGTCGAGAAGATGGCCGATGTAAAAAAAAATACCAACAATGAACCGAACCCTGGCCTCTTACGGAAAAAGATGCCAATCCAGTCTCTGGTCACAACCATTTCAGGAATTTTCCATTCCCAATACCTGGCATCTTTCTTTGTTCAGCCCATTCATCATCCGACGTTGCTCTTCTTCAGTCTTCAGATTTAATGATGCCTTGTACACAGTCAAAGCACCCAGTTCCAGAGGCAGCAAAACAACCCCAAAACATCTATGAACCATATTTGACTGTAGGTACTGTGTACATTTCTTTGTAGGCCTCACCCAGTTTTCGGTAAAAAGTTGAATGATGTGCTTTACCAAATAGCTCTTTCTTAATCGTGTCTGTCCACAAGACCTTTTGCCAGAAGGATTTTGGCTTACTCACATACATTTTGGCAAACTGTAGTCCAGCTTTTTTATGTCTTTGTGTCTTCCGGAGTCTCCTGCCATACAGTTTCATTTCATTCAAATGTCGATGGATAGTTCACGCTAACACTGATACACCTTGTGCCTGCAGGACAGCTTGAATTTCTTTGATTGAGGCTGCTTATCCAACATCCGGACTATCCTTTGTTGTAACCTTTCATATTTTTTTCTCTTCCATCCACATCTGGGGAGAGTCGCTACAGTGCCATGTACTGTAAACGTCTTGATGACGTTGCGCACTGTGGACAAAGGAATATCAAGATCTCTAGAAATAGACATGTAATATTGGGCTTGTTTATAGTTGTCCACAGTTTTGGTTCTCAAGTCCTCAGAATTTTAGAATATAAAGCATATATGTGATATGCATAGTAAGTTTAATAAATTTCCTAACAGCATTCCCAGTCCTTTAGACTGGACTGGATGTAGAGGTGTTGTTTATGGTGTGTAGATTTGCTCAGACTTTTATACCAGTGATGTTACATTACTTGTAGGGCTCCTTATTTTAAATTGGTTGAGAGGAGTGCTGAGTGTGTGGAATCTTCCACCAAGGAATTATCTAATGCAGTTCTGCCAGATGGATTTGAATTAAGGAGCACTGTTCAGGGACAGCTTACCATATAGTGACTGCTCTAGTTCATGAACCAATACATGTTTTATACAGCCATGCCAATTAGCTTATATAACGATTTAATACAGTAAAAGATAAATAATCAAAGAAATGGTTTCAACTATTTTGGTGTGTTGTGCAAAAATCTGAGAAACACTATCAACAGAAATAAGAGTGGAAGGATGATATTGTATTTGATATAGTAAATAAGGCCTAACAAAGTACGTTGTTGTATTTAAGAAATTAGAATTGGTTTGAATGGCCGCTGAACCTCAATCCTGACATAAAAAGCTTGTGAAAATATTTAGAAGAGCAGGTGAAAATATGAATGCAACATGCATCAGCAAACTGTGTGCACCCAGTTACTGAGGCACTCATAGATTCCTTATCTGACTAGATCAATGCTGTTATTTAAGGAAAATGAATGTGTAACCAAGTAACAGAATAAATAATACATACAGGAATTGTCTGTCTGGGGAGCTCATTTTGTACAATATATCTATACAATATTTTGGAACCTCGGTTCTCATTGTTAAGTCATTCCATAAGCCTCATCAGGTACAAAAAACAACAAGTATTGAGCAATTTTTCCCAACATGGCATAATTGAACTAATCCATTCCAGCCCCCCCCTCAAAAAAAAAAAAAAAAACAACAATGTATAAGGCCTCAAATACATTAATGGATTTGTATTGCACAGGTGCACCCTGATTTATGATGGAGATACATTCCAACAAAACCATCATAAATTAAATGCATCATAGACCGAAGAGTTTAACGAGTGTTTTGGTAGAGCGGTGAGTACTGTAATGATAACGATAGTGTTTAATATAATGAAATAAACCAACAGTTGGCTAAAATTAAGTTAGTAAAAGCAAAACACTTACTATATTAGTGAACCCAGTGTGCTAGCATAGTTGCTAATGCTAACTCATTGGATTACATTTAGGCCAACGTTTTGTATTATAACTTTTGTTAATATATTAGAATTTGACTTTTAATCAAAGTGTATATTTTAAATAGAATGTACTTTGTGAAATGGTATCTGAGTTCTTAGCTAATATATCAATATAAATATATGAAATATATTGTATATGAAATAATGATAGCACAGCAGTTGGTTTCCAGTATATTCCCATTAGGGCTGTGCCATATCGTATCGTTTGCAACAATACAAATATAATTTTTGAAATGATATCCATATCGTAATACGATTACTTCTTTACATAATGATGTAATGCATTTACACAGAGTATGACGTACGTCCAGTACGTGACTCATAAGCAGAGCAACAGATATGGCAGAAAGTGTTTCTTCGGTGGAGGAGTTTGTCCCAAAAAGGGAGGCAACTTTGGCCGTATGGAGGTAGTTTTGGTACCAAATATCAAATCTAATCTGTTTCGCCACCTCAACAAGAAGCACTCTGCTGAGTACTAGGAAAGCCAAAAATGCCTGGAGGTGAGGTATTTTAAAGTATAAAATATATTTAGTTGCAATTGTATGTTGTTAAATTATGATATATATGGTTATCGCAAAAGTACCCTAAAATATTGTGATATTATTTTAGGGCCATATCGCCCACCCCTAATTCCCAGTTCATGACTTATGAAAAAACACGTTGGTGGGTGTTGCATGTTTGTTGCAGGCTAATATCCTAATGAATGTAACCTAATTGTCTGGCTTAACCAAACATTCTATTTTGAATTCTGTTTAGTGCACAGGTACATATAAGTATGTCTGATTGTAGGTTTAACCTTAACCTGGTAACCTTTTTCACAAATTATGAAGCTGCATTTTTACTCCCTGCCATGTATTTAATTTGTATTATTCTTACTTGCATAGTAGTAAGAGTGTTTTAACTGATGACAGAATTGTCCTTGTACAAATGCAGCCTTGCTTTTATTTAAACAATTATTAAAACTTACAAAGAATAAATAAAAAAGATTATATTAAAAACAATTCAAATGACATGTATATACTTATAATAGGCAGCATCTGTTTAGGATAACTGGGCAAATAACCTGTTTTGGAAGTGTATGGAGACTTCCTATCTACTTCCAATGTTTATGCAAGGCTTTGTCATTTAACCTCAATATGTTTGTTATAGGACTACTGTTCAATATCAGTGAAGCTATAGGACGCTACAATCAGCTCTGCTAAAGCCCTTGGCATGTTACGCAGGTTTTAACACAGCATTGTTTAAATAGCCTTTTTACCTGCCCTTTAATATTATGATTTAGTGTCACTTGTGCCCAGTACTGAGTGTGCAGTTGTGGAGGCGGGTACAGGTGGCCAGGCGGTTGCCTTCCCAATAGCCCACATCCTGGCCATCATGGCATCTGCATTTGGTGCAAGAATCCACCCACACTGCCTCTCCTCCGGGGATTATCTGTGTCCGAGAGGCATCCACGTAGCAGTTCGGACCTGTCAGGCACCAACGCACAAACATACACAAACAGTATCATACTTGTCTTAGAAAAAATAATTACTAAATGCAATAACAATATTGGACAATGCTGCCAGAAGTTGATCTCTGAGTAGAATAATGAGGCACATGTGAAAATCGCATTGCTGCCTCTGGTCAGCAGAGTGCCACAAAGATGGACAGCTTGAGTTCACACTGCAGTGCCATCTCTGATCAGAAGAGGGAAGCAAAAGAGCATATTACAAGCACACTCCACTGAAACCTCTTAAAGGGAAGAGGACACAAAGGTGCCCCGTGTGACCTGTCAACTTACCAACGTGACATGATTTTGCAACCTAGTTTTCCAGAGCTCTTTGAATCAATAAGATCCAATCATCTGCACAAGCTGGAGAGGGAATTATGTGTAAAACTAAGCAATGCTTGTGTTTCTGTTGGCTGTGTATTGCAGCACCTTTGTAGAGTTCCAGTATGGTATGATTGGACATTGTTTGCCTTTTCTATGTGTTATAAAAAAACACAGATAGCGAAAGGACAAAGAAAAGAACAAACTGGAAAGTAACAATAGAAAACATTAAAATATAAAGATACTAAAACACTACCCTTGTTAATAATTATGTAAATCATGTTCACCCAGCTGTTTTACATTGTAGCAGATATCCAGTTAGATATAGTAGAGGAAGTAGAGGAAAACCAGTATTAAATCGCCTTAACTATGAGAAACAGCAAGGAAGGACCTAGGGATGTGCATTTCTAAAACAAATACCAACACAAGCATGAAAATATAAATGTATTAAGACATTATTAAGGCGTTGAACTTGGATAAAAGAAAAAACATTTTCAAGAATTTTATAAAACTCCTTTAAGAATGAAATTCATCTTGAAGTGTTGCACTCAACACACTCAATATAATCTTTCTACAACTTGTTCTCGTAATAAAATAAAATATTAGTTGGTTTGAAAATGTGGTCAGAAAAAGTGTCTAACAAGCAAAAAACTGTTTGCGGTTAAATCTGTGATTTGTTTATTTTCGACCAAAACACTGGGTGAACATTACAGTGTAGAGATTTCAGAATTTCTTGCCAAGTGTAATAGCTGTAAAATGAAAAGAAACAAGTATGAAAAACAGTTAAAAAATAAGATTATATAAGTGAAAAATTTGTAAAACATTTGAAACAAGAGGAGCAAATCATAGTTGTAAACAACTTTATAAGTAAGCATGTTTGGTTCATTTAAATTTAGATTTTCTATTTTAAATTTTAGAATAAAAGGTTGTTGATGTCTATATTGGAGCAAGCTCATCAGTTCAAGTGCTCAGTTCAGGTTTACACAAGCACATGTTTGTCACAATACTACCCCAATATTATCACTCACATATTATTATTATTATTATTATTATTATTATTATTATTATTATTATTATTATTATTATTCCCTATTGTCCCACAAAAATGAGCCCTGGTCGCCACACACTCCAGAGCCCACCTAAGCAAGGGGCTGCACTTGGATCAAAAGCAAGCTGTTTTGTGGCAAATGCCTAGTGAAATATATTGACAAAGGCTAATTACTAGTACAATTAATATCTCAATAACCTCAGCAAAATAAATATCTTAATGGGTTTTCCTACACAGTCAGATATATACATAACATAATGCTTTGATCATGTTAATGATGTTAGAAAGTAGGCTTAATGTAGTCTACCACTACACTCCTCTCATCAATAAGTGATGACATGTGTGTGTGCTAACTTAGCTTCTTGAAGTTGCTTGCTTTTTTGTTTGTTGTGGGTAAATACTATAAATACTCCCATACAGCTGACATGTCTGAATAAAGAGCATAGTTGTGTTCCCTGGCAATAGAATTGAATGTGCAGCCAAAACCTGCCTATGTTCACGCATCTTGTCCATTATCCAAAGTCTCAGATTACGTGAAAGTATTACAGCAGGGTTATTACACTTCAGACGTATTGAAATGCCGTGGAATGAGAAATGAAAAGAGAATTTGTGCAGTATAGCTTTTTTACTGCATGATGTGGCCTATTTTGAGTATTTGAGCTCATAATAATAGGATTAGTGATACACTTTGAAGTCACTGTTTGCCAAAGGAGCTTTTTGTTCAGAAATGGGGTTCTTAAATAGCACATAAAGCAGCTTACCATCTTTGCAGTCTGGGCAACACTTCCCGGCTTGAAATACTGGGTTTACGCATGGTGGAGGGGCACAGTCTGCTACCAGACACCTGGAAATGCCATCGCTGTCACAGGTGCACTGTTCACATTCTGATGGCTGTGAAGCACACATACATTAAACATCAGTTTTAAAGTTTAATGTAATAAATAAAAAATAAAAATCACATTAAAAAGGGTTAGAGTTAGGCTCACAAGAAGTCAGATTAATTGCCATAATTTTAAAACCATTAAAGCTTAATACTGTGCAGGTCCAGCTCAATATTTGATTGATGGTACAGCACATTATCTTGTTGAAAGAGGCAACTGCCATTACAGAATGTCGCTGTAATGAAGTGGTGTACCTGGTCTGCAACAATGTTTGGGTATGTGTCAAAACAACTCCCATATAAATGGCAAAACCTAGTACAGAATTGCCCAGAGCAACACAATGTCACACATATTCACTGAAATATATTCAGCTTTTATAGCATTATGCACTGAGTGTTTGTACACAATTCCAACAATTGCAAATCCTTATTTTGTAGCTGTTGGCTGAGATCAGTTTTCTGCTTTCCTTAAAGGTTTTGGATGCCAAACAAAATATTTATACATTCTCTTGGTCATGGAATTAAGATTCTTACACAGAACCCGGCACACTTAGCTGTTGCAGTAGCGCCAACGGTGCCACCTGGGGCACAGATTAAATGGTCTGGCAGAAAACTGCATCAGCCGAAATAAGCATCATTCCACAAACCTAACACAGACCTATGATTTTCATTTTAGGTTATTCTCCATGTCTGACTTCAATAAGAATAATAACCAAATAAGATACATAATGAGGCATGACAAAGAAGGATCTCTACATTGTGCAGCCTGGGCTGAAGCCTCTGGAAACATTTCCATCCCCATTTCGTAATGTGGGCTGTAGGAATACAGTTTTCCTACATTAAACAATATTTCAAGTATTAAATATATTCAATTAGAAACACCAAAATTCACATACAACACAAAACTGTGTCTCTAGGGTTAAATTGATATTCAAAGAATAATAAAAGTCCACTGCTTCAATGTTCTAAAATCTTTAGACAATAATCGGAATGTAATTAATTAGATAAATCCACTGAAAATGCAAACTCTTATTAGGATATTTTTCAGTGTATTATATTGCGCAACAGCTTATTATAATTAATTGCCTACGGGATGCATGAGTCAATACAAAGCTATATCCTCTTATCTATTTAAATGGGCACTTTTCAGGAGTAAACACTTTGAGAACTGATCTACAATTTTTTAAGTAAAACTAAAATACTTCAGTATCTCATAAAATAATAATATCTGACGGCCTGGGCCTACAATGCATACTGGCCAACCAAAATGACATTCTTATGGTAGGGTGGGAATTAACAACTTAAAAACATGGATCTAACCTTCCTTGCGGCAACTTGTAATAGGGTAATGCTCCATGTCACTAAGTTCAGCTCATCTCAAACTGGGTTTTGAACATGACAATGATTTCACTGTATTTAAATGGAATCACAAATTTGCACCTGAAAAAAATCTGCAGCAACTTCTTGATGCTATCATGTGAACATAGACTGAAACGTCTGAGGAACAGTTACAGCACATTGTTGAATCTATGCCATAAAAATGTTAGGTTCAACAGAGTACTAGCACGGTGTACCTAATTGAGTGGCCAGTGAGCAAACTCAGTTGCAAAATCTGTAAACTGTTATAAGCAAGGGCTCTCTTATTTTAAAGAACATATACACCAGTAAAGTGGGCCTGATGACACCCCTGGACCAAGTTATTAGGCCCTGACCTAAATCCACTCACTACAACATTTGGCTGAACCCAAAACAGTTCTACAAGGAAGAATGGAAAATATAATATAAAATATAAATATTGATTATCTACAATATAATACAAGTTTCAAACCCTATTAATAACTTGAATTATATTGTTTATATATATA